>JBAMNC010000958.1:0-52411 GCA_037902135.1 Cetoscarus ocellatus
AAAGCAAAGGGAGGTAGGATTATTATCACTGTTGTTTTTGTACTCAAAAATAGAAACATATACCGTAGTTGCTTATCAGTTTCATCACATATTCAGGCTATTCTCACTGACATTTTGTATATGGAATGTGTGCTAACTTGTTTATTTTTTGGGACTCTTTATAAATAAAAGTGGCTGATCTCTTGTTGCCTCAGTTTGTGATGTTTTTATGGAAAGAGTTTATTTTGATAAAACCTCAGCGAACAGGTAAAACAATGAGTTAACACGGACGCAAGAATCCTTGTTATGAATGGTATCCTTGTTTGAGTCATATAGAAGATATGGAGTTAACACAAACACAGAAAAAAACATACTTTAAATTTCCCTGTATAGATTATTATTCTTATTTCTGTTTTATGATTTATACAGGACGTAACACCTGCTTTAGTTTGTTTTTAATCATTCTGAAATTGGGAAATGGCCTTTATATATATATATATACACAAAAAACTTGATACAAAATTTAAAAAAAATAAAACAAATGAATCCACCAATTTCAGAAATTATTTATGAAGCTGTGTGGTTTTTCTAATTATTCAAGTTAGAGATGCAGCAGATAAATGACAAATAAGCTGATTATCTTATTGGCAGATAGAAAATTGAGTTGGTCTACCTCATCTTCACTAATTGTTCACTTTTGTAAGTCAAAAGTAACAGTTATTGGGGTGCTGGTTTGGCGGAGAGGTAAGCAACCAGGCACGACCAATGTACATGCCTCTGCCGGCCCAGGTCCTCCTGTAGTAGGTCCTCGCCTACTCTCTTACCCCCAAAAATGCCAAAAAATAAATAAAAATAATTTAAAAAAAGTAACAGTTATTAAAGAACAAAATGTGGTTTTCCTTGTGTAACATCCGTTTCATCACCATGAACGGAATAGGACAGTTTTACTTCAGTGGAGGCTTTTTGCCCTTTAAAAAAGTATTGGTCTCAGTATTGTTATCAGTGAAAATGTATTCGGACATATCTGCAAACATCCAAAATGGGTCCCTAATACAAGCCTGAGTTATAAAGTTATTGCTATTTGACCAAGTTCGAAGTGAACTAAACAGCCATGGTGCTGTAAATCAGCATGACTTAAGCTGGGTCTCATTTCAGGGGTTGCATCCTTAATCTAAGATAGTCTTATCTTAAGTGTTTTTCCAACACATGGGGTTTTTTCTGTTGAATAAACTTTAAATTTGTTTTTTTTTTCAAATCTTTAATATGAGTCCAATGACTGTCTACACCCCTCCTGAAACACTTTGTTTGAAAAAGCTGCCCTGATGATGTCATGACTGTGCATGTTTTTACACCCACAGTAAACATTAGAGCACAGCACTAGAAAGCTGAGACCACATCCATGTTTTGAGGGGGCTCCTGTCAGACACAGTTTTCGAAGACTGACACTAAAACAAAGGAGTTTTAGTGTATAACATATCCAGAAAAATAAGACCTTTACCATTATTATTGGAAGCCACAGCACAGCGTTGAAACCAGTTATTTATCCAATACATGTTCTAATGCACCGGATGGATCATACGTTGGATGGTGAACATGAGGACACATTTGCACGCTGATTCTGAAGGAGGATAATGCTGAACAATTGGCCCTCAGATGTGCACACTAAAGGAGGCAGTTCCTGAATTAAAACCACCATGCACCATTCCAGGGGAAGCATCCTTCAGAGGATCCTTCAAAGTATTACCCTTTCATTTAATGATCATTCTAAGCTCTCAGGCTCCTCTTTACCATCAGTATCTGTTCCATCAAGCTGAATGTGATCTACTTAAAAGCACCTTACTCAGTCACCTGAGAGTCCATCAGCTCCTTGAATTAGTTTACATTGAAACTGGGGATGTGTTAGGCCATGAAGGATGTCTGGATGCACCTTTTGATGGACATAGAATGAGGACATGTTTTCTGGCTGCATTTCAAGAAACTTTTAATATGGGACAGCCTGCCACTGTGGTTTCATCAGTCTTAAAACGTGCCCAAGCATTTCTTGAATTGGGGCATAGCTCCTGCTAAACTCCTTGGTGAAAGGGCCACACACCTACAAGTTCTTTCAATTACTCTGGCTAATTAGACTTAGGGTAAAGTTGGTGTAGCTATAGCAAGAGTTACAGTGATACACCTTTTTTTTTATCTCTGTTATTGCCTTGACTATCACAGTGCTTGCCATTTCTGTGTTTTAAGGATTGTTTGACCTTTGGCCAGGACCTTTGTCCTCCCACAACTTGGGGGAGCTGGGTGACATGGTGACAAGGTGTGCAGGTGTTGCTGACTGGGTTGAAAACAGACAGTTTTTAGATCGTGGCACTGGGATTGTTTGTTTGTAGTTTTGGATTAATTTTATTTCATTTTGTAATTGCTGGACTCTGAGTGTGAGATTGATATTGAACTGATTTATTTTTTGACTTTGAACACTTGCATTAAATCACAGTCAAACAAGCGATGGAGTAGATCTGAGTTGTTATGCATCAGAACATTCATCACCACAGCAAAAGTAGCGTCAAATTGAATAGACAGAGTATACTATATCCTCTAATAATAATAATGCCCTATACTGATGCCAATAAAGCTCTTTGAATTATGAATTGCAAACTGTTAGTGTCCTTTCCTGCATGATGTCGTCCGTCACAGCACTCTTTTCACCCTAAAAATAATTTACCCAAGTCAGAAAACTGAATTCATCAAGCTTACAGTCTTGTTTGCTCTTTACTCTTAAAAACTTAATTTTTGTAACACTCTGGTCACTCAATACCAAGTCATAGAAGCAAGAAAAATCAGCTGTGATTTTAAAGCAAGAGAGTGATGGGGCACTTTAAGTCCACCTCTCTCTGCTGCTGGTAATGAAGGTCACACGTCTCCATAAAGATGGTTGACTTCCCTCTGGTCCATAAAGATAACCCCTCATCTCTCTTCATTAGGCCATATGCTCCCCTTCACTTCTTTGAATTCATTTCTCTTCACACCATGAAGTTAATTACACCATTATTGACTCATTAAAATCATGTTTGCCCACATTTACTGCTTATCTTAAGTGGACTGTCGGCAAGGGACTGCAGGTGAAGAAAATGTTTCAGTGGGTGTCAGAGGAAATTAAGAGCTGGCTCAATAATAAAGACTTAAAGATTAACAGTGAAGTTGATCTGTTTTAGGAGGTGAAATGATAAAATGGTGAATATTATGTTATGATATCTGAATGGTTCACACATGTCTGGTCTGTACAGTTTTGATGTATAACTTCTGCTGCTCAGGTTGGACTGCTTCAATCCACTCTCTCTCACACTTTGCAATCAATCAAACCCCTTTAAAACGACATATTTCTTCAAGATGTCAGTTTTAAGACAGTCCATAACAGAAGGTTGCAGCTCGGCGGTCAAGGTTTCAGAAGGGCTGGCAACAGCTGATGTCCCAGGTGACAAGACTTTATCATGAGGGGGCTGTGTTAGGGCTGCTCTTGCAGGTTTCATGTTTGTGCAGTACCTGTTATGAGATCTAATTTTGGATTATTAATGTTCTTCTTGTTTCAAGGCCTCACTGATGCTGCATCGAGTGAAAATCAGTTCCAAATAGGGATGTGTGTGATAAAGAAGCTATATTATATGAGTCAGATACCTTAGTCAGTGCCAGAGTTACTGGTCTGTTCCATTTTTTCAGTTCAGGCCCTAAATCCTGGTCAAATGATCCGTATAAACTGTGACACAGATGTCTACCACTAGTATCAACTCTAGCTCTGGTTAAGGGCTACTACTGCCATAATGCTCTACTTCCTGCTCATAAATACACGTACAGTAATGACTTCTGAACACAGACGTCAGAACTGAGAATTACGTCTCATCCACAGAAAACGTGTTCAAGTGACAAGCCTTTAACCTCTAACCTCGGGCAGTTGGATCAGCATGATTCAATCTCTGTAATCAGGCAGATCCATCTTGCCAATGTTCAATTTATAACAACTGTGCTGGGCCCAAATTGGCACAGCCCAATCAGCTGTCTTTAAAGCAGGAAGAGGTCAGAGGTATAAGTGAGACAACAACAGGAAGCGACTAATCAGACAGAGATTAGCATAGATGCTACCAGCTTCAGTAGCAGTTGTAAGAAATGAGCTGCATTTCTTTATGTAATGAAAAACAACTAACAACACTGAAAGCACTTCTTGGTATATAGTGTATTTCTGCTCCACTTTTGTTCTGCAAGGTAGCTAACATTTTGTATTTTACACTGCGGCAGGAGTGTCAGGCCACTGCATTATTGGGCCTGCAATGAATGTGACTGATGGAACAATTGTCCAATCACCTGCCGGATATGCTTTTGAAAGGTTCTGTCCATTCTCAAACACCTTCTATGGGCTGTTTCCCTGATGGACTAGTTATATTTATTGAACACTCCATCTGCTGTTTCAGGTAAGTTAACCTCAGGATACCGGACTGGCCAACTTCCTGAGAAGAAATTCCAACCCCAGTGTCGCATCTAATTTGCAGCTTGGATATTCTGACGTCCAAGATCAAATGAAATTCACAATAACCTAATAGCATCAACAGCATGGATAGCATCTCATAGAGCAACGCAATATTTTAATAAAGAATATGGAGATAGTTGGGATGTAAGATGTGTCATGTTAAACTTGCACACTACTACTTGACATGAGAACTAAGAATGCTACCCTAGAAATGGGACCCAACAAAAGCTGTGCTATTTTTTCATGGGTTGTAGCTTGCTCACAGCTAGGCCTAGCAGCAACAGCATGATAAAGCTCAGACATATGACTATAACTGTGAAAAACACATAGTACAAATGTTGAGTTTGATGAATGTAAAGATTAAGTTACTATCACAACAGCAATTGGGAGCTATGTCCAACATATCCGGCCTCCATCTAACACTTGGAAATTCCATCACATAGAAGAAAACCTGCTCCATGTTTGTTAGTCAATTCTGTGATTACAACAATATACTGTGTCTACTTGGGAAGACAGAGGTTTACTCTCCTTGTTTGAGTCTCTGTGAGTCAAACTTTGATATTTTTACCTCCTTACATTCCACTGCAGGCTGTGCATATGCGAAGTGTTGACTCATGGGATCGAGGAAGATACATTGAAGAAATAAGGGAACATAAATACTTTGACTTTCTACAAAAGACACTCCTAGCTCCAGGCAAAATCACACCCTGCTCCCCCACACGCTTCCTCCTCCTCTTCCTCCCTCTGCTCCTCTCACATTTCTTGATCTGATAGAGACGAACTGCTCACCATCTGGAGCTCAACAGATCAGATGGCATACCGCTACTGGACACATCTGGCCAGCCTGAGTATACTGTACTGATTAGTCAGGGCTTTTGCCAAGTTGGACGATTCTCTGGATACAATTTAGCTCTCATTTACAAAGACTTTGGGGTGTTTTGTTGCCATACATAGGCCTGTTATACTCTCCCCCACCATGATTTGTGATTGTCACAGCCCAAAGTTAATGATTCTGCTGAAGTTCTTTTTGATTGTTGCATTTTTATATATAACAGAAGTAACACAGCCAATCATGGAGTAGCTCTAACTGTTATTTGTTTTCTGAGTAGCCATACCAAAAAGGTTACCAGAATACAATACATTTCAGAGAATATGCTTTATGAGCATAAAATCATTCGGGTTAAGCTTAGCCCAGACTAAAGATTCACTGAGCAATGATACAGTTTTCAAACATCCCAGGGGACAGTCGCCAGCTGTGTGAATTGAGATGTTGCAGCTTGAAACAAGCCTGTTGATTTTAATTCAGTTTGTCAAACCCCCAGCAGACAAGCCATGTGCTATGAAAAGCCCAAACCATTCTTTTTTGAGTTTAAAAGTGTGTTTTGCATGTCTCCTCCACATGATAGAGAACTTCTATGCACCAGAACCAGCCTGAAATGGCTCATTCCCCAGGCCTTGCCCACAAATAGACCTACAAGTGTAATGTTGAACCAATGTGTTGCATCAGTTTAAGCCCAGTGGCTCAGTTGGCAAGCCCAGTGCAGAAATACTGTGGGATAACTGCAGGATCAATGTCAACAAGGCACAGAGCAGCACTGAACTGACCAACTACCACAGAGTAGGCCAGTCAACATATCAGACTTGTTGTAAAAGAGTTGGGGGCCTTAAAAGGTCATGGGCTCCAACAGATAGTGTCAGATGGGAATACAAGTGGATCAGGAGTACTCAGAATATGAAAACTACAGTTTTAAAACAATAGCGACTGTGAACATACACTTAGAGTCATCGAAATCTATAATATGAATCCAAGATGAGGCTCTTTAACTGTCAACCAGCACCTCAAAGTCAAGAGGGTAAATGTGTAAAATAGGATAAACCTTACAGCATATGTCTATCGATGGTAATGACTCACCTTATGCTATATCATCAGCTGTTCCCTTGGTCAAATGCTGTTGAATCTACAGTGTGTGCCCTAAGAGGCATTTCATAATACACAAATGACAGAACTGCTACAATAATAACTGAGAGAAATGACCACATTATAGATTATCTCCGGTCTCAAACTCACAGCCTAAGCTCCCCTGAGTATTCTATTCAAACACACAAGGACCACTCAAATGTCTGGATTGCTTTATTTTTTATGTGGGCTTCAGGAGCAGAATTGCAGCTGTAGCAGGTAAATCACTATCATCGTCCTTATTCACAATCTAAACTCTAAACAGGCTGTTGCAAGTTTCAGCATGTTTCACTGCAACTTTTGGTGTCTGAACAGAGCTTTAAACACACAAGGGACATAAATAACTGTTAGTAAATGTCACAAACCACAAAAGAATCCCACCTGCCTGGGAAGTTGAACCAGAAAACGTCTTGCTATGAGGGATGGGCACTCAATATTGTACCACTGAATAGTCCTTTAGGATTACAAAAACATGATGGACAGGGCCATCCAACAATGCTGTAACTTGTATTGTTGGATGACTGTAACAGTATTTCTGGTGATAGAAACATGAGGGTATGATACTTTGTGTGCAGGATAATACATTAATTTCAATAAAAATGTCCAATAAAAATAATAAAATGCTTTGTAATTGAAATTCCATCACTACTATCATTGGAGGAGAACTTCCAAAACAAAAAAGAGGCCGTAACGTGATTAGCCTGGATATGAAACTGTCTAAGATGATTAAATGAAACAAGATGAGCAGGTGGGTTTTTGTGAGAGAGTTACTGTCTCTCTAAAGCTTAAAGGTGTTCAAGAGTTAAGCCATCCTTTTCTTGATCCTCATCCTGATGATCGAGGGATCTGATTCAGAAATGACAGACACTGTAAAAAAAATCCTCACCAAAATCAATGTTATGTAAAAGGAGTCATACTGGCTTTCCAGAAACTAAGGGCTGTAAACACATGTAACCCACTCTTATTATTTCAGATTTATACCTCTTCTGTAATTTCACTGAATAATTTAAAAGAGTATCTCCTGTTTGGAGGCCAGGGTGTATTTCTGCTTGACTACCCACAAAAATAAGGAGATTTATATGAGCTTAATCAGCTTTTCTTGGAGTCCACCTTTTTGTCATTTTAGCCCTTAAATTAGGATAAATGAATTCCTATAGATCCCATGGATACTGCAAATACAAAACTTCTTTAAAAGTAGCAGGAGCCTGAAGATTTTTGCTGATGGTGGATTTAAAATACATGGACTTTTTTTTTTTTATATAAATGGGCTGATATGGACTTAAAAGCTCTACATTTTTGCTAATTTGCAAGATGGTATCTTTTTTTTTTTTGTTTTTTTTTTAAATAAGAAATAACAAATTGTTGTGATGATACCAGAGTCATGAATCTAAATATGAGTCTGGTATCATCAAGCTATATTGAAAAATTGTTGGTACCTAAACAAACAAAAAAAGCCCTAGACACCATTGTGTTTTTGTTATCATCACCAAATTTGCAGACATCTCCCAAATTTTTTTTGGTATTTAAAAGTACAGAAACTGAAGCTCCCACACACTGCTCTGTTTGTAGAGATAAATTAACAAAATGTCTGTATATGGAGCTAGCAGAAAATTCTCTTGCTGCAGAAGTTGCAAGGATGATGAATTACTTAGCCAATGGCAGAGAATAATCAACGTTACCTTCTCAACTACTTAATTTTCCATGGCCAAGCTGCTTTGTTTTGGCACTACTTTGGCACATGGCACAGGCAAGGTGTCCCTCCCTCAGATGTGTAGTGATCAAAGTAGGGTCTACCTTTCATTTTGCAGAGTACGCCCATGTCTCAACATACCATATTATAATTGCTTAACCGTGAAAATGCTGAGATATTATCCCGCTGAACAAACACAGCAAAGTGTTTTTCTAGCTCAGTTTACCTCCTAAACAGCAAATATAGGGTGTTTTTTTATCAAGTAAAGTTATTATCAAAACAATGGCTTGTGTATTCAAACAATAAACAACTGTGCTGTGTTTTCACTGAGCAGTTCAGTTCAGTTCAGCTAGGTGCGGTATGCAATTGCAGGTGTTTCCACCATCAAATAAGGAGAAGGGGTACCCAAATAACCAACCTGTGCCATCCCACTTTTTAACACCCCTCTGAATGGGTGCCGAGAGTACTGAACTGACCCAAAAGGGTGGAGCTAAAAGCACAGCAGTCTGTTGACTGGTCACAAAAATTGTCTCCCCATGCAACGTTGGCTAAAATGAAAATACATACCCCTCCATGTGGATTCACCACTGTTGCTGTAAAAATGTCCACATGAAATAATGCTCCATGGAGCACTGGATTGCCAGAAGTCCTCCTTTGTTGCTCTTCATTTACAATCCGCTATACTTTTATTGCTGCTGTGACATCATTTATATCGCTGATGTGACCCTTCCTTCCCACTTCGCATCCCCACCTCCTAGTGAAGATACAGCTGTCAGTGGAAACCCAAACAAGACCAGGGTGAACTGCTTCAAGGCAGAGAAAGACACCGTAGGCTCTGCTGTGTGCCGAAATAGTACCAATGTAAGGCAGCTTGGTAATGGAAAAGTAAGTTGTTGTAAAAGCGTTGAATATCAAGTGCAATTACTATTAGCTGTTTTTGTGGCTTGTTTTCCACTAAAAGTCTTTAAATTATACTTAGGTGGCTGCCCCATGTACTGCTATGTTAAGCTTTAGCTTCTGTGCCAGCTCTTCTCTACAGGCCCAGTGCTAATCTCTGTCACTGTGGTCAATATTTCAGCTAATTCTCATGGCTGGTGTGATGTACCTCATAAAACCACACATCAAAAATCATAAACTGTCCCTTTAATCAGTATGATTAACACTCTTAACCTATATCTGGATTGAAAACAATCAGTATCTGAAAACGTGATATATTGCCCAGCTCTGTTTTATTAGTACTAATGTCTGCACTGATGCAAATGTAGCACCATTTTGTCTTGCTGGTGTCCAACTTTGAAAAGTGGACCACCCTTTGTTACTTTTCCCTTTCTGTGGAAATGACTTACTGAAGTTACATCCCCCAGGAGCGCCACTATCTTTCCACCAATCAGTCTCACCACCTTTGTGTAATCAAGTGTGCTTATGGGCCATTAGTTCAGCCAATCACAACTCAGAGGGATGGTTAGCCAAAATGAATCTTCACCCATCTGAGCACTCAGGCCGAGAGCAGCCGGCTCTCTGTCTCTCTGTTTTCCTCCAGCAGTTTTCTGGTCGCTGTTGGTCGATGGACACTGTGATGGGATCCTCCCCGGGCTGAGGCTAATGATGACAGAAGGTACACAGAGAACGGCCTGAATCTGCCACCTCGTATAGGAGACGTCAATAGCCCGGCTGAGGCCATGTTTCATCTTCAGGTTTATTAACTCAGGCCTGTCCCCCCCACCTCTGCTTCATTAAAATGCAGAGATGGTGCAGGAATGCTCACACAGCAATGATGGTGCAGATTTAAGATGCAAGAGCGTTTTACAGGCAGGAGGTCACAAATTTCATTAACCCTTTGTCATATTCATTGTCCTATACGGAACACTGAGCTTAATCATTTACATCAGCAAGCTGGCAAAATGGCTCCTTCCCAAGAGTAATAAAACTTAGAATCAAATGGGAGCAAGACCACATTCATCAAATCATGATTTCAAAAGTACCACAACAAAAAAAATGACAGGTAATTATCTTATCTTAAGGTGTAGTTCAGCATTTCTGAAGTGAGGTTGTATGACATGTATTTGACAGTAGTCAGTGAAGCAGCTGAGAGGGCTCCCAGCAACACTGCACCTTTAAGGAGAACTAGCTGAGACATCTGAAAAGGTACACTGCTGTTTACAGGTGCACCTATTTAAGATAATTGTCAGACTTTTATGTAAAAAAAAAAAAAAAGAGCCAAAACTATGCCAGGTTGAAAGTATAATTTGGGCGAAAAATTTCTGAGTGTTTTATTTAATCTCCAGGGAGTCTCTGATCCTTGCACTACTTTACGATGCAGCAAACGGCAGTGTGTTCATCCTCCTGAGGACTGTCCAATTTGCACAAATATGCTCGCAATATATTGGTACAAGATTGCTGCTTATGTATTTGTGGAACCCATGCAATCTTAAGAGATTCCTACAGACTCATACGATTGTTAAGAGTTTTCTTACAGTCACCAGTTTACCAAACTGCGCACACACTGTTGGTTTCTCATGAGCACCAAACTTTCACCTGTGCACAAGACCATTTCATGTGCACACGAGAAACTTATACTTTTTTTTCTGCCAATGTCTCTTTAGGAGGATCAGTAGATATAAAAAAGGTATCAAAATTAGATTTTCTGGGATCACAATGGAATTTAAAACAATTGCGACACCCCTAAATAGCAGTCCAATGCACTTTTTTGCTTGTCAATCCACTTCAAGCTGCAAAACAAATCTGCCAAATTAAAGAAGGAAATGCCTAAAAGAACTGATGTCACTTGAACTTTAAGTGCTTTCCTGATTCATGAGACATTTCATAAAGCATTACATTTAAAAACAACTGAAAAGATGACTGTTGTCCTGACTCTAAAAGCTAAAAGCACTAGTTTCAGTTACTGTCATGGGAAATAAAGGCAGAGAACAGCAGTGTCCAGTCCTTTTGCTCCAACAAGCACCTGAACTGGTGAGACAGCGATGCTAATACAGGTCAGATTCATTTACATCACTGTGATTCAGACGGCTGAGGACAGAGCTTTGTTTGTGCCGTGTGCCCCTACTACAAAGTGATGCTACTTCAGAGAGGGATCACAAAATACTCCGTAATTAAATGTTCTTTGGTGTAATAATTTCTACTTGATTATTTCTTCAGAGATAGCTGTTTTATCTAATTAATATAATGTGGTTTAGCCTTTGGGATCAATAGAATTCATTATATCTGAGAGGAAAAGCCTTAAAAATGAAATTACCTAATTTGTTTCAAATTAAGATCTTGTCATAATAAACGGTTTAATTGTCACCCATTCTCAAGGCATTGGATAAAATGATGTATTGTCTCTTTAATTGATTTGCCTCAAAGAAAATTCGTACTGATACTGTTATAGGAAGCATATTTACAGAGGTAATTAACACTGGTTAAGATAAATGAAAATTGATTGGCCCTTGAGTAAATTAACCCCAAATGTCTCCTCCTGCAGGCAAATCTATTATCTTGTTGCCAGGAAGAGTATGCTCACTAATTAGTGTTGTGACAAGACAGATGATAACAAATACATGTCTATAATCCATAATGGATTACAGAAAATTCTTAGGCTCAACATCTCTTATTTCACGAGTTGTTTAGATAGCATTAGGACTGATAACAGAAAAGAGAAGTTGGGATGTTGATAAAAATTCCAAAAGAGAAATTATATAAGAGCAAAAGCAGATAAGCTCTGAAAAGAAAGCCCTGATAACTCCATTAACCAGAAGAGAACAGACACAGAGGGTCAACTCTTCAACTCTTTGGACCACAGTTATAATCTTTTAATGTAGAGTAATTACTCCATCATAGATGCAGAACAGCAGAAGTGATCGTTTAGTGAGTGCATGCAAAAAGCAACATTTATTAATTTTGTCTGGGACAAAATGTTCAAAACTCAGAATAGCAAAAGAATAAGCTGTTGCTCCCAAACAAAATAACTAAAAGTTTGCTCTGACTTGTAAAAAATGATTATGGATCAGTATAAGTTAATGAACAAAGTTTATTGTGGCAGCAGCCAACAGTATGAACATTACGAGCTATATCATACGCTCTATGCAAAAGCGTTTTGGTGTGAAGTGCAGGTGTCATCTCTCATTGTCACCTGCTGCAGCTGTCAGTTTTACACTCGGCGCTAAAACTGTTCACTTGCAAATAACTCGCACTCCTATTTGTGCTCAAAGGTACTTGTCTCAAAAAGAGGAGTGGCCAGGTGCAAAGCTGGTGATCCTATGGTGAAGATGCAGAAGATGATTGTTTCTTAAACCAGTGAATCCAGACCTTTTTTGTTTGATGGCCCAGTTTTACAGAAGCAGGTGATAGATAAACACTTGTTGAGCAGAGAATAACACACCATAACACAGGATCACAGGAATCCATGGGCTTTTTTCTAAACCCCAAATGAAGACACTCCATGAGCACTCACTCTGTTTTTATCATCTGCTTAAGTTGTCTTTAAGTCACCTATTGACACAGTAACTCATTAATCCACTACACCTTTTCAGCCTTTGAGAAAAAATACTGTACAAACACTGTGCCTACGATGCTGATGGTGTGTGTTTCATCCATCAGTCAGCAGTCTGTGATCTGATGTTGAAATTGATTATTGATGGATGTTTTGTTGCTGTGAACTCTGGACTGAGTCCTTCCACATCAGAAGTTTCAGTCATTCTTAAAAGGGTAATGAAATGAATTATTTTTGTATCTCTGCAACTTGTTTCCAAATGCTCTATGGCCCAGTACCAGTCTGTGTCCCTGTGGTTTGGGGACCTCTGCATTTAACTACATAAAACTCTTAATATTGAATGAAAATGGACCCATATTTGAAAAACTCACTTTCCTGAGCTTGGTCCTCTCACACAGGACACACAACAGTACAAACATCTCAAAGTTAAAAGATCATTGCTAATGAGCACAAACCTCCTATAACCAAAAACTTCTGAGGAAATGGAAAAAAACAAAAAAGAAACAAAAAAAAAAACGCTCCACTACTGAATGAATTAATAATATATTGTTTTGATTACACATCTTTTTTTTTTTTTTTACTTTGATTTGATTTGTTTAAAATTTTATTAGAACAACTCACCAACATGGAAGGGGGCCAATAGCAATGATTTATGCAAAAAGAAAGAAAGAAATTAGTAAAACATTGAGATAGGAGGTTTGCGCCAAACAGCAATGCTATATTCAGTTTTTTTTTTAGATTTATGTGTTTTACTGGTGACCACCACTGGTGCCTCTCATAGGCTCTGGGGATTAGCAGTCCAGATAATGGATGTATTTGTGTAGCTCATACTCTTAAATGTGAGATCAGTCCCTTTCACCGATACAGCTGGCAGCCACATGGGGGAATCAGAGGGATGTTGGCTTTTTTATTTCTGAAGCTGTTACATCACTGCTTTAGCGCAAATTAACTTGGCTGAATGTTTAATGAAATACACCCAATGGATGGATTTTTTGTAATATGTATCAAACATGGGGTCATGCCTTAAAAATCAGTTCTTATAAAAGTTTTATCAACAGCTTTAAAGATGTAAAGAGAAAAAATATACCCTTAAAACCTCTTGATAAGTTTTTTCCTTCCCATGCTGTCTAAATGAGATAATACCCTGGGGGCTGGAGAAGAAGCTGTAGGGGGCTACAATTTCATGATCACTGCCAAAAGGCATGAGTTAGGGATGAAAATTTATGTATTTTAATATATCACTATCCATTCTAAAAATTTAATGATTAAATTCTTTTTCAACTCCATTTTTGATTCTTGTGGATTTTCTGGATGTAAGAATTTGTCGGTCACAGATTTTTCAGGCTCAACAACTTCAAACACATGGCACTTTTGGCATTAAACGTTGTGTTGTAAAATGTTCGGCTTTTTATTTTTCAGGGCAAAGTTTCTGGCACTTCCACCATTACTTGAAACAATTTTGTGAAAATTAAGCCAGATATTTGACTGATCTGTCTTCTGTCTGCCGTGACTTTGGAAGTATGATGTCTCTCATTTGCAAGGAGGAAGGCAGTGATAAGAGAATTACTGAGCAGAAACATAAATGACATGAGTTACTTTTGTTATCTTATAAATTCCCACCCCTAGCCATGCTAACTATGCAGATGTGTAGATGTAGTTGTGCAGTGAAATCTGACTTTCACCAGAACTGTCAAAAACTTAGCTTGAAATCATACCTTGTATACCATGTTAGAAGTAATGCAGGTTTAGATAATTTCAACGAGTTTTGCTAACAAAACCATGAGGACTTCTTCCTTTTTCAATATGCTATGTTTCACTGATGAGGCCAACATTAAGTCTTGTCACTAAGAAGCTGGCTGACAGCATCTCTGATGAAATAATGGCATAATAAACTGAAGCCACATTGATTTATTGTCTTGAAGTGGTATTAAAGGGCAGCAGAGAGGAGGAAGAGATAATGTTATGAGTCGGGGTATACCTCTTAAAGCCACTGACATTTCTAATGCAGATGTGACATTTTCAATTAATCTGCGCTTGTATTATGCAACCTCCTAACAATAGGAAGGCTCATTAGTGTTTACTCCTTTAATTTGTCCACAACACTAATGGAGGAAAACTGCAACTCTTTCCCCGGCAGAGGTCTAATCAAAAAAACGCTGAGTGACGATCACAGCATCCTTCACTGCCACCGAGCAACAAGGAGGGGAGGGGACACACTGGTGAAGCAGCAGAGGTGGTGGGTGGTGTTGTGCGCTGTAAAACAGTTATCCTCTGGCTGAGTCGTCATGGCAACAGTGTTAGCTGGGTTTCTCATGTTCCAGTACAGCGTGTCATTCCTGTAGCAGCACGTTGGCGTTCACTGGTGGGGGGAGGGCAGTTGGGAACGAAGGAGAAGGGGGGGGTCGCTCCTTCATGCATACCTCCATTTTATGTCTCCCATGAGAGTAAAGACAAACAGCTGTTGTGCGTTATCGTCAGAGCAGAAGCTGTAATTGTGTGATTCCAGATGGAAAGAGTGGGGGGCTTCGAATGAACCAAGAGCTTCTTCCCTTCAACGAGGTCGAACACATTTCCATGGTAACGGACAACGGCGAGCTGTTGTTCTGTTGTTTTTTTCCCACGGGTTGGAGCACATTTGAGGTGTGCGAGCGGCTTTGAGGTGGCATTTCTTCTGCAAATGTCACGCCTGCAACTTTGGAGATGCAGCAGCTGGTTAATGGCAATGACATTCAAAGCAAAGCAAACTAAGGAACTGCACTATTTAATTTAATTCATGGGTTTCCTGTTTGGTGTTTGACAATCTAAGACAACTAGAATCCACCATATGACTGGAAAAGTGCCCAAAAATCTTTTTCTACTTTTAGACTTTTTTGGAGTATTAAAGCTTGGGACACAACTAAAAGGGCACAGAAACAGACATCTCTACCTTTTCCTCCTATCTGTTGTTGAAGTAGAGTTTTCCTTTCCAGTTCAATCTTTTCCATTTTTCACGCTCACTTGCTCATCGATGCTGGCTGAGCAATAACCTAATGATGTGTCCCATAATACTGGAGTATAGATGATAATGTACCAAGGGAGGCCATGCTTAGATGCTGCTTTGAGCTTTCAAGGAAATAGATCATTCAGATATACATGATTCAGCGTAAAAATACAGATATGTTCTTCTTCTCCCTGTCGTAACAGACTCCAGGGAGAGCTCTGCATGAATCGGTGAATAAATAGATGTATAAGTCGGGGTCTGTCTCTATTCCAGGCTGTTGTGTGGGGGTAGCACCCACAACCTAAGTTTTAAAGAGGTCCTATTTTAACTTAAATCATGTTACTTTATTATTTATTAATTTAATTTTCACATACAGACTACCCTCCTGCCTCTATTAGACTCCCGTCCCCCCATGGGTCCAGTTGTGCCATGTTGTCAACAACTATAAACTCATGACAAAAAATTGGAACAATTTCAAATGTTAGGATGGGGTTAGGAGAAGTCCTGATGTCGTGGACTCTTCGTCTTCTTTAAAGTGTTTTATTACATACAGTAGACATGTTTTACACACTAAAGGTCATATAAAACTCAAAAAGGCATGACGATCGTGAGTGCCTAGACAGTTTTGGCTGCAGTAGCTCAGTCTGAAATAACTTGGGTTGGGAACTGGAGGGTCGCTGGTTCAAGTCCGAAACAGATAACGTATGAAAGGTGGTATGGTAGCTTGAGAGGTACCAGTTGATTTCCTGGGCACTGCCATTGAGCAAGGCACCCAACCCTGAAAACTGCCTGAGCAGCTGCTTCTTTGAGAGCACTTGTGTGTACCAGTCATACGTGTGTAGCATGTCTCAACAACAGAGTGTAAAAAAATATAATTTACCCTTGAGGGCTTCATGAAGCATGTCTTCCTCTTCATCTTCTTCAGTATCTCTCAGAGTAGCACAATGAGACATCACTTCTCGGCTCTTTCAACTCAAAGATGTAATGAAAATTCAGGAAAATACAAGTTATTTAGTTTTGCAAACACTAGAAGAATAATCAAGCTAAACTTTGACATGCTGTTGAAGCAACTTTTTGGAGGCAAACAAAGTAGTACTTTTAATTTAATTTAAAAATGTGGTTATTACTGTTTCCTCTTGTTTCAGATTTAATTAAATAACACTGTAGGAATCGAATGTAGACTCTCTTTATTAAACTAACATCATGAATTATTTGTTGATGCTCAAACAGACAATTATGGCTGGGAAATAGAAATCACCAGCCAAAACAGATAATAACAAAACATCTGTTTTGTACAGAAGACACAAGCATACTTAAGTTTACAGGTTTTATTTGACTCTCTTTCCTTTAAATGTCTAGTTATTCACGTTTAGATATTTTATCCCTTGATGGATGGCAGAGGTCTTAGCCTATCCCAGCTGACAATGGGCAAGAGGCAAGGTACAACCTGGACTGGTCTCAAGACAATCACAGAGCTGAAAAAGAAGACCATTTACACACAGACTCACACAAAAAGTCAATTTAGAGTCACCAATTAACTTAACAAGCTTTAGGTCTGTTCAGGGAAATCAGAGTACCCATGCATGCACAGGGAGAAATGCATGGTCCAGAAATAGAAAACCCCACCCGACTTGGGAGCTGGATCAGTCATCTTCTTGCTGTGAGGCAAGAAATGTTGATACCAATAAAACAAATGCTTTTTGTCGAGAGCACAAAGTCCCAACTACACAAGAAATTGCCCTTTCCTGCCTTGTGACAATTTATTTGTGCTTAAAAATAGATGTAAATATCACAAACAAAAACTGATTCTTTAATAATCTTTCCATCCATCGTCTTTACCGCTTATCCCTGTTGAAATCACAGGGGCTGGAGCCAGTCCTATTGGACATTGACCAAGAAGCTGGGTACACCCTGAACCGGTCGCTAGCCAATCACAGGGCTGATAAAGAGAGACAAGCAAACAACCATTCACGCTCACACCTTAGGGAAACATAGAGTCACCAGTTACCCTAACAAGTGTGTTTTTTGGTCTGTGGGGGAAACCAGAGTGCCAAGAGACAACCCATGCAGACAAAAGGAGAGCATTCAAACTCTACACAGAAAAGGCTCTGGCCAACACAGGGAGTTGAACCAGCTTCAGTCTTGCTTGGAGGCAGCACCCCTGTGCCGCCATGATTGTTTAAACAAATAATACTTCGCTTTAATTTAAATGCAGACAATCAAGAATAACAAAGTGAAACAGTGATAGAATAAAAAAAATCGGCTGATATTACAGGTGATATGCTCAAGATGGTCAATATGCATCTCTGAAGTATTGCTTGTAAATATCAGCAGTACTTTTTATATCTCTTGATACTGATATTCAACTTTTCATGCCTTTATCTGTGAATACTGAAATTGTGTCAGTATTATTGTGCATCACAAGAAGTTAATTATGTACTATCCATTGAATGACGTAATCTGACTGACTATTATAGAAAAAAACAGTTATTATCCCAAAGTAAAAGGGATAAGAGCTCAAGAAAACAACTTAAAGTGCATCTTATCACTGGAAAACAGGGAGAATGAACTGTATGGATGCATGTCCCTTTAGGACGTCTACGTCTATACTTGGGTATGTTTCAGCCTAGATGACTATGTATCATTTGGTCAATATCTCTTGCAAGAATTTGAACTAATACTCCAAATAATCTTTAAGAATGCTCATTAAACATCATCCAATTCTCCACTTGTCCGGACAGATTCCCAAGTCAGCACAAATGCCACCAAGACTCGATCCATGTTTGATGATAAATGAAAGAAGCTTCAAAATAATGATGACCGTGTTGAAAATCTGTAAACAACATCACATCTCTTGACGAAGGACAAATTGGGCAGCAGCTGTTTGAGGCGTGTCGCAGAGAGACGCCATCTGGGCAAAGAAGATTTTTTGCAGTAAAAGTCTGTCTTTTGCTATCTGGAGAGCACCTTTATTCAAAAACACCAATTTCCCCTCAAAACGTGCAGCAAACTGATCTGAATTGCAAAATGTGTTTATTCCATATTCTTGATCTGAAAACCTACTTAAAGCTGTCACAGATGTTGCCTTCTTGGAAAAGGTTTAAACTGAGACATAAAATGAAAAGCAGAGATATGCAGCATTAGCTTCAGTGAGTGTTTATGGGGCTTCTCTCTCAGACACACACCATCTGCCTGTGAACGTCTCTGCTGCTGATGGAGCCCGTGTTGTCAGCAGTGTTGGGGGGAGGAAATGGACCTCTCGTCTGGGAAGATGGATATCCTGCATCCACTGAAGACCACCAAGATTAAATCTTTCATCCTGTAAGCCTGTCCTGATTTATGTTGTTTATGTAAATTGCAGTGCTTTTCACACGTTAAACTGTCTTTCCGATACGCATGAGGAGAGGCTCCAGGAGCTGCTGATGGACAGCTGAGCGTGTGGATGTTTGAGAGTGATGGTGAGGGACCAGCGTGCGTTTACTGTAATACTTGCATCAACGTGTTGACTGTGATATTGAAAAATGGCAGACTTTAAGATTATGGAGGGGTTATAAAGCAGTCAGATATTTATTGAGACAGCTAGTATCCAGATCAAGTATGTGTTTGGGTTTAATTGCCATAGAAAATTGGCTGTTATTATTAAGCACTTTTCTGGATCACTCAAAGTCACTCGCATGTTTACACCACGTTATATTCATTCACTCACTCACAAATGACAGGAAAAACATGAAGTATTAGCATTAGTGTTTAGGGATGGGAATTGATAAAATGGACTGATACCAATGCCAATAACAATTCTGCTTATCAATCTGAGTATTTAACTATTCCCTTGTTGATTCCTGTTGATTTTCTGTGGGGGAAAAAGTTGAGTTCCTAATACATAGGAAACTAAACCACAAACCATGCAGACGTGCTTGTAAGTAGGTCAACAAAACATGTATTTCTTTTGAAAATTACATACTGTGCTAATCATATTCTAAAAATAGATAACATACTGTAACACGGTAAAGAAATGAGTCACATCAAGCACACAGGACTGTTTAGAGATGCTGAAGAGTTTATCTGATGACTGTAGGCAGAGGCAGGCTAACGCTACCCACTGACTCCCAGTGTTTGAGCTAAGCTAATTAGCAGTGGGTGAGCTCTGCCTGTCTCTTCTTTGTTAGTACACACTAGGGATGTCACAAATATGAAATTTTCAGAACGATACGATACAATACGATATTGCAATTTATATCACGATATCACAATACGATATTAATCACAGAAATCTCACACCCTTCAGGATCATATTTTGCTCCCTTGACCAGTGCATCTTATATATTAGGCTGACTTGTTGATGATGATGCACTTGAGGAACCTGGTTTCTCCTCCTGACAGGAGAATAAAAAAGGGAAATTGCAGGCTATAGTCTAGCAGAACAATTTCATTTGTATATACTTTGGTTATGTAACTTAATTTGTGGTATGTTCCTGTCTGTAACTTAAACGAAATGTTTTTTTTTAATTAATTGATAATATTGTTATAACTTCTCATGTATCTGTTTTATTTGCCTGTCAAAACTATTTAGATTTTTATAACACTACAAGCCAATGCTAGTTTTAATCCTAATGAAATTCCGACTGGCATATGGAACTCAGTGAAACCTTTAATTGGGATTTTTAAAACTCACTGTATTCACTATTAATTTAAATTTCAATGTTTATGCAGCCTCCTCACCCCTCCTTCTGTCTCTCCGTCCTACTCTCACATGTACGCATCAGCACATTAAGTTGAGTGCCGTGGGAAATTATACATTCAGCACAGAGAAAAGGCAACAAAGTGGACTATAGCCAGCCTATATTTCAATAAACTGTCGAAATAGCTTCTCACATTCATGTTTTTCTCTTCAATTTGATTAATTTGATAAAATATTTTGCATTAGTGTTCAAATTAGAATTTACGATCCGTTCATGAACGCATCTCGTGCTCCACAGGTGTTGCAGACACCGCTAGTAGCAGCTGCAGACCGGGCTATCTGTAATTTTGAGGCTCCGGCTACTTCACATTTACCATAAAACCTCCGGTGACTTGTCCTCACTTTACCAGAACATTACTTTTTTTTTATTTTACACACAGCGCAATGAGTCGAGACAGACAGAAGAAAAGATGGAGCGGAGACGAGTGGTTCACACGGAGTTACGGACTTATGACGGACTCTTTGGATATATTTTTCGCCGTCTGCATGACACGGATGTTTGTTTACTTTACCTTGGATAAAACCATTTTGGCGTAATCTTGTAGGTGGTTCTCCCGAAGGTGGTATGCCATGTTGGACGTATTTGCTCTCTTACATGGAATTTTTTCCTGCACCTTTTGCACTGAGGCATCTCATCCGCCAAGATCCTCCCGTCGGAGTCTTTAGTGTAGCCAAAGAACTCCCATACTACCGACCTGGTTCTTTTTTTTGGAGGATAAAGAGCCAGGCTGTCAGAGTTTTCCATTTCTTTTTTCTGCAAGTCGTTCTGTGTCTGTGCGTTGCCAAAGTAATGGCGACTTCTTTGTACATTCAAAGTGGTGGTTAGTTGTATTATGGCAGTCTGCCACACACACACACACACACACACACACACACACACATCCACACACACGCAAAGCCTGCCTTCTGTAAAATCACATGACTATCGTGGCACGGAAAACCTTACGAATGATAACCGTGGCCGTTCTCTATCGCGATATTTTGTGTTACCATATATCGTGACATCCCTACTACACACACAGTCAAAAGAACGGTGTCAATCTGCTTGTCATGGACTCGGGAGTGAGGCAACACATGAAAACAAAAACAAAAAAATTGGCATATGCCTTCAAGTTAAAAATCATGTTTCAGTCATTCTTATACTTGTTGGAAAAGCCATTTGGTATAATGATAAACATGTTTGCTACAATAGAGTTTTCAGCATACCACTGCAAAAGTGTCGTCACACACTAATGCTTGATAACAGGGATGACGATCAGCTTTTTTGGCCCCTGATCCTGATCCAATTTTAAATAATAATGATAGTAATAATAATAATAATCAGTATCCAATATTTATTTTTACCTATACAACACAGCTGCACTGTTTTTTGTGGTTTTTCTTTCCTTCTTATTTTTTGAGAGTCACACACTAAGTAAACAGTCTATTAGCTAGCTACTTGACTTGATTTTTAATGGTGCATTGTTTGCACTAATTATCATTACAATGATAAACTCTTGCCTCTAAACTGTCTGTGTTTTTGAGGTTCAGTTAACACTCCAAGAAAAAAAAACAAGACAGTGTCTGGCAGACCACTGCTTAAGGCTTCAACGGCTATGCACAGGCTTTGTTCACCCAAAGGTCAAAACTGTCAAGAGGGCAATAACTGGTGTTCAGTCTGATTCTGTTGTTAAATTCATGAGTTTTACCTCCAAATCTGCTATTAATGTGCACAGGACTCAGTGGTATACATGCTTTCTAACACAGCTAGTTGTTTGAAATCAAATGTTCTGTTTCCCTCTTACATATTCTCACAAATCCAGGTTCAAGTGTGAGTCTCAGGAGAGATATTGACATATGGGCCAGTTTGGCCAACAAAGCCAAGGTGGAACAGAAGGCCAGCACTTGGCAGGGTGGGAGAAGGTGGACTGACACTGTTTCACTGTTTCCATGGATGAATGACTGGTTATAAAGTCTGCACACCAGGGTCCCATCTCTGTTTGCACCCTAATAAACACCTGCTCAGAGGGAGGCCCATTGATTTTTCCCCAGGAGGATCTAATCCATCCAGGGAGGAAGCCAACATGCAACCCTGAAGGATTTTCAGGGAGCATTCCTCGAGGTAAGAGGCTCTGAGATGAAGTGGTTTGATTCAATAAAGAGTCATTGATCAAAATTACCTGGTTTCTCCTCCAGAAAACTGGCTCAGGAGAGTAAAGCTGTTGGTGTATGAAAGAGTGGATGGTGAAGATTTTGTTTTGATTACATCTGAGGACATATCTGCTTTGCCAGCTGAACAAGTAAAATGTCAGATAAGGGAGTATCCAAAAGAGAATTGCAAATTGGTTAGACTTATTCTGTATATTTATATATCTTATTTGTTTTGAATCCAATCAAAACTTCGTCCAAAACTGTAACAGAGCAACTCTGCACTAAAGGCCAGCGGTGGCTCCAGTTCATGGCTGATGTATTGCTGCTATAACAACCCTGAAAGTATTAAAGTTGCTGTTAGGAAACAAAGCCTGCATCATTTAGCGTTTTTACGCTGACTCTTGAAAACTTAATTTCATATTATTTTAACAGATGTTCAATAATGTGGGTTTTTGGGTTTTGATGAAGATTGATGGAATTGTTTGTTTTCATGCCCAATTCATCGATTAATTGAAAAATGATCAGCAAATGAATCTCTAACAAAAAATACGGCAACTTGCAGCTCTTGCACTGATAACTTCTTGAAAGAATCGTGCTGTTTCAACAAAGTCAAGACAAAACCTCACTTAGGCCCTGCCAGGTTAATCTTGGGTATAACCGTTTAAAAAAGGCAATAAGTAATCACAGACCTCTTTGGTTTGAGGACAGGACCCTTGAGGACAGAGGGTTCACTGTGCTAGCACTGCTAATATTAGCCACGTGTCTCTTGAAGCTAAATGTTGACTGTTTTCTGAGTGTTTTCTAAATTTCAGAATAGCAGACTTTGTTGAATATCTACCTGAAAGGAGATTTTTCTGCAATTTTTGTTAGTTAAAAATGATAAATTACCCAGCATTCAATGTCCAGGAAATGTCTATTCGTTGGCGGGGTATCAAATTGGTGTGATGTCATTACAGGGACATTTTTCAAATGTTTTATTTTATTTGCCAATTTAAACGATAAAGTATTCAGTGCCATGGATGTCTATATTTGTTGTCATTGTATAATATTGATCCATCCATAGTTTAATTTTCCAAGGTTTCTAAAATGTTGTGATTTTATGTCCTTTTTCAAACCACTTTCTCCAAGATTCCTTTTCTTTTTCTTAAGATGTTTTAGTATACATAGATAAAAGAAAAGTCTATACCATGGATCATAACAATAATAGAGAGTCTTCATTTGAAAACACAAGGTATTAAAAAAAATACACATTGATTTATCTTCACTTAGAATATTTTTCTATACTGTAGTCAGTAAGTGGGTGGATGTCTTCCCTTTTTTAATAAACTGCCTGATACTGACTGGGACTTCTAATTTTGATGCTTTAGTTTTAAACTGGAATCAATAATATTTGACAACTGCTAAAAACAGATCTAACTCTATATTTCAAGCATGGTGACAAAAATTCAGAAAAATCACAGAAGAAAAATCACAGAAGAAAAACTAAGCATATGTTGTGTACTTCTATTCAGCTAAAAAATGTCTCATTGTGATAACTGTCCCATAAATCTGCCCCACAATACTTACAGCAGGGATATAATTAAAGTACAAAAGTTAACTTATATCTAGAATGGATATCATTAATGTGACTTCATGAAGTAGACTTTCAATTAAAGGAAAACTTTAATTGAATTTGCATTCACTTAGAACACAGATGTTCCTCTCTTTAAGGAGAAAGCACTGCATGTGCACATGTTAAAATTAAATTAACCAAATTGTGCCAACTACTGCAGCAGAAATACACGCTTGCTGAGATAACTCAAAAACCTTCATGTGGCTGCAACATTACTGTCAAAATGGAGAGAAATACGTGACTTGTTGGGCATACATCCACCTGCTAAATCACAGAATCCCCCTCTGTTCTCACAACCACTCGCCAAACTGAAAGACACAGCTGAGGATAAGACGGCGAACAGAACAAACAACATAAATTAAAAGACTGGGAATGAGTTCCTAAAGCCCTGAAGATTAAAAAACTCATAAATTGCTTGTCATAGGATGAAAAACCGCCCCACGGGGACAGGCCCTCGAGCTACATACTGGTACAAACCACCTGGAGTTTCCCAGAGGGATTAGCTTCTCCTCCTGTACCCAGTGGCACTCTGCAGGACTGCTTTGTAACGTGGATCCTCAGAGTGGAGAGCATGTTCAGATACTAAGAATAAAGAGAATGGAATATGATTGTGCAATTCTTGGAAGTCAGATACTGTAGTAAATGTTTTACCACTGCTGGAATGAGTGAAAGAGTAAATTATGTACTTTAATATTATCTCATTAAAAAACAAACAAAAAGAAAACTTTATTCTCTAAGAATGGATAACAACAGAAAATAAAACAAAAAGGTTGCATAATTCTCTCCTGCTATCTAGAGCCTAAATTTATCCTCATGTTCTCAAGGTTACTTTTGTCTGTGTCATTTCCTGCTCCAACTGCTGGCCTCGAGGACCAAATCTCCTCACCTGTCAGTATGGACCTTTGTGAGAGGGGGGTGACGCATGCAATCTCACAATGACACCACAGAGAGTGAAAAAGACATGCTTTCTGGGTGGGTGAGAATTACTCATGAAGGGGGACTTTTGGGGACAGAATGTGGCTTCGTGCTGTTCAGCAGTCTGACTCCCATCAGGTAGGCAGAAGCCATTGCTCCATGGTTTTTGGCTTTGGCTGCAGGACCTGGTTTTGGTTGCCCATGACTAGTTTGAGCTGAAGCCAAGAACTGAGCCGCTGGATTCTATTAGCTATTTCCAAAACTGATTCAGATGAATTTACAGCCCATTCAGTTTGTTCAAGGAGAAGAAATTTCTCTTCTGCATTTGAACAGATGAAAAACTACATAATAACACACATCAAGTATCAGAAACTGACCAAAAACACAAATTAATTCTTCCTTTTCTTGAAGCGGAGGGATATGATACAAACCCAAACAAGCTGAAACCAGTTTTGCATAAAAGAAAAAGACATTTCTCACAATGGTGCCAGGAATCTTGGTAAAGTTATTCATCTGCCCATTAGTTGGACAAGATGCAAGTCAGCAGCTGAGGGTGCTGGGAGGTCTGACAGCAGTGCCAGGTTCTTGGCAGAAATTACTGAGTGGGCAGCCAGGGGAAACATCCTGCTCCAGGACTGCTTTGTTTTCTTCTTTCCCACAATAAGGATGTAGATGAGCACAAATAAAAGTAAAATGGGTTTTGACTTACGGCGGATCAGTGTGTTCTTTCAGTACCAAACTGCCACTTGCACATGTGCAGTAGTTTTCATTTTTAGTTTTTTTTTTAACAACTGGTTGAGTGTTTGCTCGACAAAGCAGTACAAAAAGGACATCCGAATTTTACAATGTAATAAACAATAATTTCTTGTTTTTATTTATGTGAATTAACAGAACTGTTGACAAACTGACAAAAATTATTAATTTTGTCCAAAAGGCAAAACTGAAAACAAATGCAAGGCAATGCCTTGTAATATATTGACTCTTACAAAATGTCAATTTCTATGATATGACACAATATTAAATAACAAAATATTGTGAAATTGATGGCTAAGCTGTCTGAATTTATTGTTGGTTGATGTTTAATTTATAAATTACTTGCTGTATGCTTCTTTTAAATTGTATCAATTAAATTAAGGTAATAACATATAGACCCCAGTGGAAATACATATTGCATGTCTGGCTGGCAAGGACACACTTGGCCGTGAAAATTTCAATCTCAGTGAGGTTTTCTGGTTATTTGCTGTAACAAGCAAAGTGATGAATTGGTTTTGCAAGTCAAGTAATTTCCATAAAAATAATGAGAAAAGACCTGGACTATTTCACTTCCCCCTTAGTGCATGCGTAACATTGCCCCACCCATATCAATATAGTTGCTGTCGGTTAAAAACCACCCATCTCCATTTTCTATGATTTTTTTTCTTTTTCATAAAACAGTGCTATTGTTCACCTTCCAGGTTGCTGTGTGAGTTTGAAAAACTTAATCCACATCAAAGTACAAAAAAAAAACAATTTGTTTTTTTGTTTTTTGTTATTGTCCTGAAAACAATTTCAGGACAATATGATATTAATAAATTCAGTAGTAGATTGTATTTTTATCTCCTAAAAATAAGTCATTTTGGAGATAGGGGGTTTGTGTCTGATGAAAAGGAGACGATCTGTTCACATGAGTGGAATCTAAAGACTGAAAAGTCCTTCAGGAAATGGGAGGACAGCTGATGTAACTGCTACGTGACAATACATGAGCCGGACACAGTTTATACAAGATGATAAAAATGCCACTTCTGAGACATGATGTAAGAGAAAACAAACACTTCACACTTTAACAGCACTCATGGAAGAAAATTAGCCACGGCAGGGATGAGACGTTTGCCTGTTTTACCACGGGATGGTGTCACACACCACCAGGCCGCCTGTTACCCGACATAACCTCAGTCTGTGTCCCAGTGTTTCTCCATGTTGACACATCTCCACTCTTAGTGAGACGATTGCTCCACACTGTGTGTGCTAAGCAGAGCTCTCTTTATTGATTTATAAAAGCACTCTCATTCTGCATGGTGAGGGCTGCAAGTTGATGTCAAAAATGTTAATAAGAGGAAGGAAGAGAAAGTTTTACTCTGCAGGTCAGGCTGAAGTCTTTTGTTTTACAGAAGAATGTTTCAGTGGCTTGTTTGATCACTGTGAGTGGGAGTGTGGAGCGCATAAGTCTGCCTTTTTTTCTTTTTAGAAGAACATTTGGCATAACTTTTAAAAGCCCCAATTCTGAATTTTTGAAAGTGAAACGGACTGTATTTTAACACATGCCAGTTTTTGTTCTACTCAAGAAAACTGCCTTTCTGTGTCTGTCTGGTCTTGTTTATGATTTAAAATAAACACAGGATATTCTGATGAATAGAATGTGTTATCTCAGTGTATATGTGCCTTCTTTTTTCACTCTGGTATCCACCTTGACCCAAACAGCATTGCCATGATCAACACACACAGGCTCCATATATATGAGCTTATGGTAAAGACAACCTCTTGTGAGCATCAAAACAAATGGTTCCCAAAACCTGAACCTGAAACTAGATGGACAGCGGCAGCCAACCCACAAATCAAGATGACTAAGATGACCAAGAGGACACCCATTATCACTGGTGCTCTGTCTAATTAGGCCCAAAATGACTTGAGACCAGGATGTAAGCTAAGGCGTACTAAAGCCAGACCCCTCCATAATAGCTCTCACCACGTATCAAATCCACTGAAAACTGTTGTTCTCTTGCCGATGAATCCTTATGTAACAGGCCAAACAAACAAAACTGCACTACTCCTGAGGCCAACAACACAAGAGAAAAGAGAGAGACAAAAAAGATTTTGCTTATGTATTCCGCCAATAAAGAGAAAATATCTAGTAAGCAACACTTCTGCGGGGCAAGGAGATGGACCACAGCAGCAGAAGATCACACACGGGATCCATCCCGTCTTTTGTCATCTCTCCAGGCTGGTGGTGCTGGTGTGGGGGACATTTTCTAGGTCCACTTTTTGCCCCTTAGTACCAGATGAGTATTGTTTCAAAATGACAGAATACCTGAGTATTGTTTCTGACAATGTCGGTCCATTTATGACCACAGTGGACCAATCTTCTTATGGGTACTTTCAGCAGGATAATGCACCATGTCACAAAGCTCAGATCATCTCACTTTGATAAAGATGACCTGCCAGGAGGAATAACAGACTATAAATGGTCACAGACTAGGGCTGAAAGATTTATCGTTTTCTGATCGAAATCGCAATTTCAGACAACACAATCATGTGATCAGCAAAGCTTAAATTTTTTTGTAGCACTCCTGTCTGCCCCAGGATCTGTTGTGTATACTATTTTACAAATTTGCAGGCAATTTGCATTTAAGAATGGCTCGCAAATGAACGGCTTATCGCAACTGTGAATTGGTTCTCATTGTTCACTTAAAAGAGCCGTTCAATAGAGTCGACTCATTAATGAACGTCACATCTCCACCCTGAAAGTGCTGGTAAGCAGGTCAACAACACAAAGCCTCTGTTTAGGAGTAGAAGTTGGAGTATCCCTTAAATAATAATAACATATTGTGTATCATCAACATTAGATGATGAATTATGTGTTATGTGCTTTTGGTCACTGATTTCTTTACTGTTGTCTACACTGTAAACAAAGTGAATATTGCACTGAAGCTTGATCTGAAGAAAACTGTGAATTGAATTGAAATCCCAATATCTGCCGGAAAAATCGCAATTAGATCTTTTCCTAAAATTGTTCAGCCATATCACAGACTCATCTTCCCACAGCTTAACTGACACAACACATAGACAGTTTGATATATCCAGCACAGGATATATTTCCAAAGTCCATCTGGACAAAATCCTGTAGAAAATGTTTGAGAAAGGCAAAATCTTTTACACACGTATCCAGACAGTGATTGGACAATTCTGTCAATTACATTCATTATTGGCTGATTGGGTGGTGCCTCTGCAGACAAAGCACAATCGTTCCAGATGTGAGTTTTACAAGATGGATCTGCCTGGTTACAGATACTGTATCAGGCTAATCCAACTGCACTGCAAGGCCACCCACTGCATGACATTATTAAAGAATGAATGAGATTAAAAGACGGTCATACTTACTCAGACAAAGAAAAGATCAGTCTACAACAAGATGGAGAAATAGAAGTCATGTTTGACAGAATGCAGAGGGTCCTTCTGACATTCCTTACTTCTCATAGCCTTAAAGGGACAGTTCAGTTTTTTGGAAGTGGCATTGTATGAGCTCCATATGGCCACTAAGTACATTAGATAAAGTAGAAAGATCTCTCCTTCCCTCAGTAAGCCACAATTTGTAAAAGTTTGTGACGCAGAACCAGCCACAAACAGGGAAGTATTGTGAATTATTTCGGAAACACAAAGTTTATCTGGAACTACGGCAGCACTGCACAGAGAAATACATGACGTGAGTCGGTTAGTTCTAGATAAAGTTTATATCTCTGAAAAGTTAATGCACTCAAACAAATTTCTAGGAAGTGTACTCTTGAACTGTGGTATTATTTTTTGATGGGAGTTCCTGAAGGCGGAGAAAATACCCTTTGTATTTGGTACAATACTTCCCTGTTTGCGCCTGATTCTGCATCACAAACTTTTACAAATTGTGGCTAACTGAGGGAGAGGAGAGAACTTTCTACTGCATCTGTACTTAGTGGTCATATGGAGCTCATACAACCCCACTTCAAAAGAACTAAACTATCCCTTCAAAGTGTTGCTCATCTCTTCTTGCCAGTCTGCTCTGATTATTATGCAATTTGTGAATTGAATAACAGAACCCCTTAAAAATAAACTTGGAATGTAGCTGTAAACTGAACATATCTCATTTTCTGGCACTGGTGAAATTATGTTGATATGTCTGGTGAACTATTTTGCTTTGACAAAAAGGCTAAAAATGTTATTACAAAAAAAAAAATTTCTGCCAAAGTGCCAAAAACTGCAGCCAGCCTCAAGCTGCAAAGGCACAAACAGATCTGAGTTATACACAATTCGGGACATGACCAGGCGGCAAATTATGTGGCTGAAAAATGAAGCCAATGTGGATGTTCCTCAAGTGTAAGCATTGGGCTGTCTGCAGGAAACCAGGTTTTTTGATTGTGTGTAGGAAACGTGCAGTTTAATGCCTGAATAGACACCTTTATGGCCTGGTTTAAACAAAAAAAAACAAAAAAAAAAAACAGCTAAAGTATCAACACATATTACATTTCAAAAGGCTCTCTCTGTTTTGCTTGGTTTTGGAAATGCTGACATGGCTGTAAGTCCATGCAGTGTTGCTATACGTTAGATGGCCTTATGTCCCGCCTCACTTAAGCCTCTCTGTCAGTCAGTATGTTGATACCATAGACTGTAGAAAGAATTGGGTGAAGCCATGTGTATATCACAGAAATGGCCTACATTTTATGTAAAAGCTTTTTGTTTTTGGAATAAAAAGAAACATATCTCTCGTGAAAATGCCCCAAAGGGGTCACTAAGGCTGGGGACAATGCACACTTCACTTCCCCTCCCCCTCTTCCTCCCCTCATTAACAATGCAATCATGTCGAAGCAGCCAACTGAGACACCGGCTAAGTTGGCAAAGAAGCTATGAAACTCCCAGCTAACTCCAGAGTACAAGACAGAGCAGTTTCCCAATGATTATCATGTGTTAGGCAATCAAATGTTCTGCAAATGTTGTCAACACACTGTTGACTGGACCCATTAAGATACGTGTGAAGACAACCTCAAGTTTAAGTGTCTATATTTTATTACTTTATACTGTGTCTCAGGGTTAAATTTAGGTAAAATACTTAAAACCGAATTCTCAAAAAATTTACTAGAAAAAAAAGGAATATGGGAAAAATTAAAACAGAGTTTCATGTCACATGTAGGGCCTTATGTGTGACATCAGTCATTTGATTACAAAGGAGCTTTAGAAAGTTGTTGATGTATTGATGTACACAGTAGATACTGCCATACTGTACATCATCTCAACCGAACTTTAGCTCAATCTGCTTACACAGGAAAGAGGCTGCATCAAGGTGGGACTTGATGCCGTCCGAACAATATCAGAGCGGGCAAGTAGCCATGTCAATCTTGTCCCTACCTTTAAAACCAAAAATCCCCCCAAATACTTTGATGTTTTGTAGTTTTAGACTGAAGCCCATTTTTGAACTAGGCTGCAAAAACATTCTTTTAACCCCCAGCATTTCTGCAGCCAGCTTCATGGAAACACTAAAGGAACTACAGTTTTAGACACGTCAATATGGTCCTCCTTTTCCAGCCCTAGTGGTTGTCACTTGGTTATTCCTAAATTTCATTGAGACGGCATCTGCTGTACAGCAGTGTCCCGGATTTGCCTGAACAACATTCCAAAGGCTCCATTGATACTCAATCAGCTGAAGTCACATGACTTTGTCCAGTTCTTATACAGTCATTAAACGTGATAAATGTACCACAAGCCAGCACGGTACAGTTGTTTGTCAAAGGCCCACTGCCTCTTTGTTTGTTACCAAGACCACCAAAATTTTGCACAAGACAGTCTCAGTAATATGGGAGCTAACTGACCTCCAAAGCCTCCTTCAGTAATAGCCTAGGTCACTCAGGCTTTGTCCAGCATCTTCTACAGTCCATGACAAGGACTGGAAAAGCAACAATCAATGTTTTAAATCTATCCAGATCAAATGAACACACGACCGTGAATGCACAGAAATTGCTGAATATGGATGAATTTAGTCCAAGATACAGTCACTCAATATTTCAAGGAGTGTATTACCAGATTAGATGCCATCAAGACCACAAAGGAAATGCTGTCAGATAATTTCACATTTATTCCCTGGGCTGAGCGTATCTATATCCATCTCTAGTCCACACAGATAGCAGAGAAATACCTTTGAGCTTCCTTTCCCATGGGTTCAACTTTGAAGCTTCCTGGTGACAGACATACAAACACCCACACTGCATATTCAAGGTAGTCCAGAAGGCAAAACAACCCCCACCTTGTGTGAAGCCTGGCACTCGGCAGATTTCTGCTTGCCAGTGATGTCCCCCCTCACACAGTACCCTCTCTAAATCTACAAACACACACATGCGCGCAGTTCCCCAGAGGGTGATGGATCTCAGCCCCTTTGCTCCTCTGTCAGGCTGTAATAAGACTTCCCATGCCTGCAGCCTTCGTCTATTTGGCCCCTGATCTGTCAAACCTGAGCCAAAGTGTCAGAACCCATTAACCAGGAGAGCCAGGAGCCACTCTCATCAATTTAATGTGTACGCTTATTGCTTTGGATAAAATGCATCAATCTACTTTTCTTTTGAGGACAATGCAGAAGTCGCTGGTATCTGTTATGTGCAGGGAAACATAGACAGAGTAGGGATGGATGGCTTTGTGGGACATGTCCAGGCTTGTCCTTGAAAATAGCACACAAGAGCAAGTCTTTTTCACAGAGTCAAACATCTGATTATGAAGACAAAGTGAGTCACTGACCTTGTCATAAAGAGGAGAAAACTGGAACTATCACCTGGTTTATATATGCCTCTACAAAATATGCAATGTGCTAGACTGGGAAAGAACAGTGGGGCACAATATTAGCAGTTTGATATCAGTATCGGCTGATATCAGCCTAAAAAGTTAAGTATTGCACCAGCCGCTATCGAAATTTTTGCAGATATTTACAGCCGATATATCAGCCACACATATCAGCCATGTATCTGCTGGAATATCGGCAAATTACACAAATGTACAAAATCTCATCACTGCATGGGTACAATTAAGAAATCAAGGGTTTCATTTTTGCAAGAGTTAACTACTGTTTTTCTTGTTTTACATCAAAAATACACCATAACACTGAGAGACACAAGTCCATTTTTGTCAGGTACATGGCTTGTGCTTTTGACCAGAAATATCGGTATTGTTGATGATGACTAAATAAAATATCAGCATATCAGATATCGGCAAAAATCCAGTGTCGTGCATCCCCAGTTTCTTTGTGGTTGTGTGATGGGTAGATGTTTATTCCTTTAAAGACAGATTTGAGGTCACTGATGTGACCTTATGCCTCAAAAATGTTTTCAATTTGTCCTTAGTTTAGAGTGTATGCTCATCAAACTTTCAGGCAATTGTTTCAAAGCATTCTTTCGATGTCTTTATGCAAGAAGAGGATGACTGTGGAGCTCAAAAGAAACATGATCCCAGATATACAACCTCCAAAATCTGATCAGTTTATTCTCAAGTCAGAGTGGACATTTGTGTTAAGTATAAAGGAAATATTTCTAAACGATTTTGATCATTTTTATCATGTTTAAAGGTATGGGATGACCATGAGATCAAGAACCTTATTGTTGACATAAAAAATTAAATCAGGTCATCCTGGAGTCAAAGGGGTCCTTTATGCTAGTTTGAGGAAATCACGAAAGTGTTCTTTAGATACCATGGACATAAGCAAGGGATGAATATGAGGCACTACACTTTGACCCACAACCTTGTAAACCTAATCAGTTTATCCACGAGTCAGAATGGACATCCATGCAAAGTTTGGATAAGATCCCTAAAATCATACTTGATCTCTTGGGCACAAAATAGTGGGATCAAAATGAGGCTTTAGGGTCATAACCTTTGATCTATGAAAAGTTAAAAAAGTGAATGATTAATTGTGGAGAGAGAGTGAACTTTCGTATTTAAGAGAAATTCCTGAAGCATTCTAAAAACATCAAATTCACAAGTTAGTCAATTGACCTTGATCGTTGACGTCCTAAATGTAATCTCTTAATCCTCGATTAAGTCCAGAAATTTCACAAGATTTGATGACAATCTCTTTAACATTAAAGAAATGTAATGATTACAAGTAAAGAATGAACATAAGACTCAACTAGAAGTGTTCTGACTGCACAAACCTCTGCCAAGGCATTTCTGACATTGTTAGCCAAATCATCATAGAAAATGTAAAATCCTACCCTATCTCGCAATTTTAACAAAATATTAAAAAAAAAAACTCCTGGATCTGAGTGTTGATTTAGACGACGAAAAAAATTGAATCACTCTTTCTCGTACCATGCCTGACATTCTAAGAAAATTTCAACAAAAATCCATGAACTTTTTGAATTATCTGGCTCACAGACAGACATTTTCACAAGACAGAGATGAACATGGGCACATATGACCTCTAATTCATTACCTTCCAGAGTCTTTTCAGTTCATCCTTTAGCCAAAGTAGATATTTGGTCATAGTTTGAAGAGAATATGTCCAAAGGTTTTAGAAATGTTGTGTTCAAAAGCCAACCTATGACATACAGAGCTTGACATTTGAACAAATGCATCCAAATCTCTCCATGTCAGGGTTATGATCTGTGTAAAGCTTGAAGGATGTTTTTAAAGGGTACTTGAGATATTACGTTCACAAGCAAGAACATGAAGCCTGATGACCTTGACCTGATCATTGACAAAAATCTACCAATTGTAGCATTAGTCAAGAACATTGTTAAATGTCTGGATAAAAAACCTAATAGGACTCTTCCTTATTCTTGTTTGGATGACTATCTACAATAAAAGTCTGTGTTATTAGGAGGCTTACTCAGACTACCATTCAAGACAAATATATAGTCTGCATGTTTCTGCCCATAAAATGCACAAGCCCACAGATGACACTTGTCACAGAAAAAGTGGTGTTAGAGTTTGAAGTGTGACCGTGTTAAACAGAGACTTCTATTAGTGCTAAAGTGTCTAAAAGAAAAACAAGTGGTTTATAGAAAACCAAGTTAAATATACAATTTATGTCATTGCACCTAAAATACACAGCACTGATCAAGGGGGAAAATATTGCAATAAATGTTTTCCCTTTAAGGATGCTTCAGGGAGACACTGTAGGGGAAGTTGTTTGAAATAAACTGGTCATATGATACAGAAATGCAGACATACAGATTTGTTTTATCAAAGCAAAAACCCTAACCATTAGATTTGAAGCAGTCACTGCCTGTGTCAGCTCTCAGCGCTCCACTGGAGGTGGACAGATTGTGACGACAGGTGCTCCTCAGCGGTTTCCTGTCTCTGAATGGAAGCCTACGCCAACCCCCCACCCCGCGCTTTATTCCTGATCGAGCCCAGCACTACTATTATCCCAGCATTAGACTCCTCTCTTCTCTCAGTCTCAGGCGGTTTCCCCTCTAGACTCTGGCACCAGATAATGACAGATCAACATTTAAACACAAAATGATGAAATTCTCTTGACCCTCACCCCATCAGCAATGATGCAAATTCATAGATCTAAAATCATTACTGAGCCAAAATGGTGATTCATCTGCTTATAATATGATGCAAAGTAACTGGCAGTGAAAATCACTCTGGAAAAAAAGGATTTAATACTGACAGAGGACTTGCAGTGCTGTCTTAAGTAGAAATTATCATTCAGTGTTACGCTCAATAATTGTATTACACAGTTACTCCAACTATAGAATTTGTGTTGCTTTGCCCCCTCAGAGGTTTTTGTACCAATCTGTTGAAGTAAGTAAAAGCTCCATGCTAACTCAATAAGGTTGATTATTTGCTCTTTTTATCAGGATACACCAACAGCAGGAGGTCCCACAACACGAGAAAAGCAAAGCAGTCTAAACAAGCACCAAACCAGCTGCTATAACATAACACAAAATACAGGTGATGTATAAAAGTTAGGAAAAAATGGCCAGAAGCAGATATGACTTTAAAAATATATACATTTGAGTTGTTTATTTTTATCAATTTTACAAAATTTCCAAAATTTTACAAAAGTGAGCAAACAGAAGAAAAATCCTGATCAAATCAAAAGTTGGTGTGATCACTGCCTTCAAACCAGCATGAATTTCTATATTAATATTACTACATTATTATTCCTATATAAGGTACAATTGCTAAAGTCAGGGATCTTGTAGGACTGAGAACGTATATATATACAATTTTTCTGACACCCATATATGTGGAAAAAGGCTGACCTACACAGATTTTTTTTAAGTGTCAACAATGTCAAAGACTTTGAACTCCTAAAATTCAAAGCCATGCTGAATGGATGATTGCACTTACAAGTTGCCGGTGTTTCTACTTTTGCCTGAAATCATATACACAAGACGATAGGCCAGGGGTCTGCAATCATTTCAATCAAAAGGGTCATTTTGGCCCATTACTAAATCTGCCTGGAGCTGAAACATACAAAGGAATATGAAAATCAGAATGAAGGCCACATGCATAGTAGTTGTTATGGATTCTCAACTGGAATTGTTTTTTAATTCCCATCCCTATGTATGACTGTAGCCAGGTGTATGATCATTACACCTAGCTATATTATTACCCATTGTACCAAACAGATGCTTAGAATCATCATTGGTTGAAGCACAGTCACTAACTGGAACAGAAACAGCTGTCTAGGGGGCTTCAAACTGGGTGAGAAATAGCCAAGGAGGACAGTTTAATGTCACAGGACTAATATAACTGAGCTTAGCAACAAGATGCAAGGCAGTTATACTACATCAGCAAGGTGTCTTCCAGACTGAGATAAGGGTTTCAAGATGTGCTGTTCAAGCTCTTTTAACAGAGCACAAATCAGTGGCCTACACTGAGGAACGTGATGGTCAGCCCAGGAAAATTAGTGCAGCACAGGAGTGCTTTTCATGGAAGTATTGCAGCAAAAAGCCAAACCTCTGATGCAAAAACAAAGGCCAATGGATTCAACTATGCATGAAAACATAGGAAGTGGGGTGCAGGAAAACTGCAGAAGGTGCTCTGAACTGGCTGAAGCAGAAGGCCATTTGTTCACTGAAGGGTCTTAAGTGTTTGGGACATCATTTATGCAAATGCAGTTAAGACTGGAGATAAACTTGCTGTTTGTCCCTATGTTCATGTTCAGCATTATAACATTTTTTGTTAAAGGGTGCAAAAGCTTGTGCTAGGAGTAAAGTGCAAACATAACAGTAATTCTGAGAGTATAAGTAACAAAATACTCAACAATAATTAATACTGTCATTAAATATTTTTTACAACTGATGACCAGTGATCAGACCTCATCCTCTGTGTCTGTTCTAGTTGAATTCACAAACAGAACTTACTTCCTTGTTTTACAACTTCAAAAATAGCATTTATCCATCATTAGACAGCAGAACAGACGTGTTTGTGTCAAGAACTAAAGTCTTCAGACATTCTTACAGTCATCAAGCGTAAACTCGTACTCTCATAAACAGACTTCACTTCTTATCAACACTGTTTTGTTATTCTCCTGCTCGCTGACATTAAGAACAAAACAACAAATCTTGTGGGAAAGGTATCATCAAATTTGCATCATGGAATATTTGTGTTCTTTCCCCCTCAGCCATAGATCCCTGGTTGTCTTTGCCATCACCTCCAAGATTATACAGCTGAATGAACAAAGACCGCCCGCGGCATGCAGGAAGAGAGGCGCCCTTATATGGAACTCCAGCAGAAACCCTCGGTGAGGTTCAGAGGGAGACAGACGTAGAGATTCACATCAGTGGTTTGGAGTACGGGACAAGCCCGCCGCAGATATCAAGGGGGAGTCACTCTGATGCATTATTTAACTGAGGAAATTGAAAAAGAAGAGGGAAAGTTTTTATGTTTCTTTTGGCCATGGATTCAAATTACTGTACGTGTTTTTTCTGCAAGTCAGGTCATGACTTCTCCGAAACATGTTTGTGTTTTAGATGCTGGAAAATTATTAATGCTCTTATGCATAAATTATTAAAAATCCAATGCATTATGGCATCAGGACAGTACTATTGTATAACTCCATACTGTCCCAATCAATTAATGATTATTACAATAGAGTAAAGGTCACTATGACGCCATGAAAAAAACAAAATCCTTTTATCAAACACGAACTTTGGTGCATTCTGAAGTTGCTTCTTTTGTGCAGAATAGTATTTGAAGACTTGTAGGTCTATAGGTCCATTTTTCCAGTTGATGGACAGCTATGGTTAATGGTATTAATCTTTAAAACTATGTTCTAAACTGAAAATACTCTTTGTAGCCAAATGTTAATAATTTAGTAGAAGTCCAGTGGAAGAACTCTCCTGCTAGAAACATGCTTCCACCTGTCTTGGTATTAAACAGGTTTTCTTCGGACATCTATGGCCAAAGCAACTTAAAAACAGTCACAAGGTTGTGATGGACTTATATATCGAGTCAAGATTGTAAGGATAGAGGCCGCAGGGGACATTTAAGCCTCACTTTGAGTCTGGGGCCAGAAATGTAATTGTTGTTTGTCCTTGTGTACACATTTGTGTCCACGGCATCATCAGGATTCTTTGTAAATATACTTGCTGATGTGCAGTGTGTAACTCAAAGATACCACTAGAGAGCACATCAGGAAGCTCACACTGTACACAACTACCTATCAGCGATCTCTCAACTACAAACATGGCGAATACTATGTTTCACATAAAACTAACATAACCAGCAATTATCAAGGTCTTCTTTAATATGTGTGGACAACATCATTTGCACCATGAACTCTCTATTCCTGTCTCTGTATTCAAATTTAATGAGTAACAATTTTAAGGAGTGAAACTCATACAGTCAATACAAGTCTGCTGCGTGTCTTGGCCAGGACAGTCTTGTAAATAAGATTCTTTATCTTAGTTAAGGGATCCTATGAAGGTACATTCAACTTTGAGAACCATATTTTTTATTTAAAAATAGAAAAGCACTCAGAGAGCGCAGACCACTGCCAAGCAGCTCAAGCGGCCGTGTCTCCGCTCATGTCTTTCCATGTGGAGAACTCCTCCGCTGGCATTGCAAGGGAAGCTGGAAAATGTAGTGACATAGGCTTGAAAAACATTGACAACAGTTTGCAAATAAACCACAATTCCCATAATGACGTACAGGGGGCAAAACCCTCACAGGATGTAGAAATGAATGGGATTTGCCATAATAAACTTCTATGTTGTTTTTTGTGACATCAATCTGGATCAGATCCAGATGAAATTTACCTTGATCATAGAGGTAAATTATACAAATTATTCTTTAAATTTTGAAGTGAACCCATGAAGTGATGTCAGAGATATGATTTTTCTTTTCTCTTTTATGGCCCAATGTTAAGTTATGGGATTTTTTTGCATTTAGACAAATATGCGGATCAACATCAAAATGTAATTGCTTCTTCCTTAGACCAAACCACATCTCTGGTAAAATTTACATGTAAATCCATCCAGTAGTTTTTGCGTAATCTTGCTAATAGACAAATAAACAAACAAACAGACAGACCCTGGCAAAAACATAACCTCCTTGCCGGAGGTAAAAAGCAATTACAAAATACAAATTAGAAGCATTAGAGCACAAATACCTACCAAGGCATCTCTGACATTCTTAGCCAAGGTATTACAGAAAACGTATGAAACTGCTCTATCGCACAGTGTTCACAAATCCTTTAAGAAATCTTTGGATCTGCATCACGATTCAGTTCACCACCAAAATCTGATCACTTCTTTCTTCAAGTCCCTGAAAATGTCATCAATATCTGTTTGAAACTTTTTGAGTTATCAACAAACAGACCAAGAAATGCTGGCAAAATCATAATCTCCTTGGTGGAGGTAACAATCAGAAATGTATACCTAAGTAAGTTATTGCCTGCTGTGTTCCACAGGGTTCAATTCCCAGACCACTATGTTTCCCTATACATTGTACTTAGATTAAATCACCACGTACAAATAATTTTAAACAGGTGTAAGTATACTGAAATGTGGTCATCTCCAAAAACACAAACAAATAAACAAAAATCCATTACTTGTTGGTGGGGTACTTTCCATATATACTTTTTTATATTTATACTTTATTAAACATACGTACATGTCCAGAAAACTTGAACTTGTTACACAGAAATATTTTCAGTGTTTTTTTTATGATGTAGACAATGTGACGGAATCTATCATAAATTAATTAAATTAAACCGACAAAAAATGCCCAATAGTTGGTATAGGTCACCTATTTCGGTGGCCACACTAAAAACAGAAACTGATATTGTTAGATTTTTTTTACTGGTAACTGGCAGATACAATATTTAGATATAATCCATTTTCAGCCAAAAAGATAAAGATATAATTTTCCAGTCCCTATTGCCCAGCCCTGCCATATATTGGGGCATTGTCTGCAAGTTCCTTAAGATAGGACTGTGGACAATAACTGTTGATAAGATAAAATTAAGGTTTATACATATACATATATATATATATATATATATATATATATATATATATATATATATATATATATATATATATATATATATATTCACTTCCTGAGTTGGTGATCTTTGACAGTAACTTCTATTTCAAATGCATGCATGAATATTACTATTGACCCGGGTGTCCAGCTGGAGTATTGTCCAAATTGTAACTCTAATTTACATTATTGAAACTGATATTCAGACTTTTCCTCTTGAAACAAGAATTTAATTAAGAAGGAAGATTGGACTGAAATCCTTCCTCAAAATGTAAAAGGATTTCTATCTAAAGTTGAAACAGACTTAAGGAAAGGAACATTCAAAAGGAAACATAAACCTTTACATCTAAATTAGTGATAACTAACTGCACTCTTTGTAAACAGCCCTGTTCAGCATGAAGAAAATAAGCACTTCACTCTATGCAGTTTACTTGTTGGTAATTCTAGGCTTGTATCTCCATCAACCCTCCATTTCGACTGCCACCTATCACATGTTCTTCCAAAGCTCTGGTGCTTTTCTTTGCTGTGGTTGATTACCTGTAATGTGTCTGAGAAGAGATGCTTTGCTGCACTTAAAGTGAGAAACTCTGGATAAGAGCATCTTCTTTTTAGTTCAATTACGACTCAAGCACTCAAAATTATGCTTTCCAGGAGCAAAGTAGCACTGTACTTGGGGGAAAACTTGGAGTATACATTCAAAGAAATGAATTAAAAAAACATTTTTCAGTGAAGGGGAAGGATCTGTGAAAAGTCTGTCTATGAAGCCCTGAGGCTGTTGGAGATGAAGTCCACAGATGCTGATCAGTGAAGAGTTACAGTATGGATCTTTTTGTAGACCATATTTTTTTAAACAATGGAGATAGGTGATGGAGGACCGAAGTGTAAATAATTTATTAAAATATGTTTTCCTCTATACAATACCAATTCTTTTGCTATAGAACCATTTCATTTTACTACTAATATATTATTGAATTTATTAGACATTCAAAAGCCAGAACAATCTGAACTGGCCAACACCCACCAGACCAAATCACAACACTGTCTTGGGTGCTTTCTGATGGTACAGCCATAGACGCAAATCCCGGGGGGGACGCAGGGGACGTGTCCCCCCCTTCCACAAAGTTGTCCCCCCCAAAAATCTGTATCAAATAAGATTTTTCTAGTAGTACAGTAAAGTGTTTTGACGATACAATACAAGTAATGCTACTTAAAAACACATTGTCAGACAATTTTAACTGTTAAAGATTACAACCCCCCTCCCCTCACAATGGTTTGGTTCAAACTGTTTCTCCTGGCGACCGGCGTAGCTGCTGCTGCAGAGCCATGTACACGCAGAGGCAGGTGGAAAAAGCGGTGGTGATCGGACGAAGTAAGTGTATTAAAACACAGAATGGTTGATAAGTTGTTTATCACTGCACTTGTTCAACAAGCACAACATAAGCAAAATTTCAGCTCCTGTGTTCAAAGTCTGCCAGCATGTTTTAAATTAACACAGCATGCAGCTAATAGGGTGTAACGAAATTTGCACTGTATGTAGCAAATCTTTTCATCTTAAATTGTAATGAATCTGTGAATTGTCCAGAGTTTTTCTCTGCTGCTGGCTGCAAACAGCCTATCCTCTCTGCCTGATGCAACAGACTGTGACAGTCAAAGAGAACAATGACTTACAATTATTGTTTATTATAACTAGGCAAGACATTCGATAAAGTATCAAAACAACACAGCAAAAATATAGCAATTATTTTAATGTCCCCCCCCAAGAATTACTCTCTGAAATTTTACTGTTTATTGTCACCCCCAACATTGAAGAGGGATTTTCGCCACTGGGTACAGCTAACTAAAATCACAGCGACTTTATAAGGTAAACCCACTCAACTGCTGGTGAAGGCACATAACTGGTCAACCATTTAAATCAAATCAACTTGTTGCATTTAGAAATGCAGACATGATCAGTATCTTTCAACTTTAAATATGCTTGCTGGTGCCAGACCAGCTGAATATCTCAGAGACTGTTAAACTACTAATACTAGGGCCCTATAAAATCTGTGATTACTGAATCGTGGACGTAATCACGTAATTGGACATTAAAAGTGAATTTTAATACAAATGCAACATATCACAGAAATGGGCGACATTATACTTAAAGGCTTTTTTTTTTTTTTTCAATAAAGAGGAACGTATCGCTCTGGAAAATCCTCTGAGGGGGTCACTGGGGCCGGAGACATTGCACACTTCACTTTCCCTCCCTCCTCTCCTCCTCTCATTAACAATGCAAACATGTCAAAACAACAGCCTGAGACACCGGCTAAGTTGGCAAAGAAGCTACAAAACTCCCGCCTAACTCCAAAGCACAGGACAGAGCAGTTTCCCAATGATTATTATGTGTCAGGCGATCAAATGTTCTGAAAATGTAGTCTACATACTGTTGACTGGACCCGTAAAGATACGTGTGAGGACCACCTGAAGAGTGAGTGTCTATATTTCATTACTGTATACTGTGTCTCGGGATTAAATTTGCGTAAAATACTAAAAAACAAATTCTCAAAAAATTAAAACCAAAAGAAAACGGAACATAGGAAAAACTAAAACCGAATTTGGGAAAAAATTACAGATTTTATAGGGCCCTATAGTACTCCCATGTCCAACCATCTCATGGTTTACGAAAAAACAATATGACAAGAGACAATATCCAGTGTGCAGCCATTCTCTGGGAAAAATTACCTTGTTGAGGCCAGAGGTCAACTTGTTACAAGCAGTGTGTGGAGAGGACCATTTTTGAAAGCACAATGCATCGAATATTGAAGCAGATGTGCTACAGCAGCAGAGGACCACACAAATTGCCACTCCTGTCAACTAAGAACAGGAAACAGAAGCAACAATTTGCATTGACTCATTAAAACTCTCCATCGCTCGTGTCGCTGTGTACAAGGAGTGAGGAAAGAGGGTGGTTGTGCTGGAGGGATTATCTTCGTTTTTTGAGACTCCCTCACTCAGCTGAGCTTGTCAATCAATTTAACAGAACGAAGAGAGCTGATTATTTATCACTAACTTTAAGTTTCACTATCAACACAGAAGGAGACACATTATTTGTGTCCGAGAAAGCTGTTTATTGGTGAGACTTAAAGTCCTCTCTTCATCATTACAAAGCACTACAAGTCCAATTCTCCACCTGTCCAATCAATGCACTGATGTACTGTTTTCAAGGGGGGTTCACTATAGCAAGAGTATTCAATTAAAAGTCACTTAGGTCCAGTTAATAAAATTTCCTCCAAGTAAAAGGTCGAAACTGAAATCCAATTGTGTGTAATAGCCTTCCCTATGTCCACATTTTCATGGTTTCAACAATATTTATTGTCAATTTTCAATGCAGGATATGTCTTACTGAGTGCACACCTAGATCTTTTACCATAAATAAAGGTAGCCTAAGGCAAATTCCTTTTCAGGCTTTTATTTCAGATTAAAGAATACAAAAACCTCAGAATAAAATTTAAAATAAGTGCAAACAGAGCCAAAAAACCTTTTTTTCTCTTAACTTAAAGAGGTCCCAGCCTGAAGAATAGAAAGCCTACACTTCAAGTAAAAAAGTCAACATCTTTAGAAAACAATAAATAAAAGGTGGCTCTTTAAGTGCATCAGAGCATTGACTAAAAATGTTTCTCTTCTTTTTTCTTATATTAAATAGGTCCCAGCATAAAAAAAACTGAAGGCCTACACTTCAAGTAAAAAAGAGTCAATATCTTCAGAATACAAGAAATACACTTAAAAGTACAATCGTCTGTGATCTGTCACTGCTTTTCCGCTGTATTGTTGTAATTTAATGTAACAAGAAAGTCATAGGAAGATAAATATTTTATTTGCGCAGGTTCCAAATTTCTCTCTCTCTCTCTCTCTCTCTCTGTCCTTAACTCACTCTCTCCCTCGTCTTTCAGTCTTTCTCTTGCTTTCTTTCTCTTTCTCTCATCCACAAACAGCGCTACATGTATTGCATGAACCCACACTCTCATAATAAATAAATAAACAGAACAAGGTGGTTAGAACATGCAAACCGTGAAACATTCATAATCAAACTAGTGCAAAAAACTGTAGAACTGTAACAATGAAAATAACACAAACAAATGATCAAACCGTGGCTGCTTATGCTCGTGCTACGAACACGATAGTGGCAGGAAAATCACTTCTGCTCATTGTATCATTATGTCTCACTCCTCAGCCGTCTGTGTGATGGCAGCAGCGGTTGGAGGAATAAATGCTCAGAAATCTATGCTTCATTAGACAACCTTATGAGCTTAAGAAAACATACAGAACATATATTTAGGAAAACCCATGGCATGACAGGCTTGTGATCAGACCGCCATAGTGGTTCTAGTGTTAACTGGAGTAGCAGCGACTGAAAAAATGCTCTATTTAAATCTATTCACATGAATTTATCAGAGATTGGTCATGGGTCCAGACAGAATCATCACTTGGTCTGGATCTGGACCGAGGTCTGCCATTTGGTGATGCCTGCAGTATAGGGAACAGAATTAAATATGCAGTGTGGATTGCTACAATGCAACGCTGCATGATGGGACATGACATTTTACGTTCATGTTCAGTTAGGACACAGTGTCAGAGAGTAGGGTCAGAATTTGGCATAAACAGCATTAAAGCAAAGATCCATACTGCCTTGTATCAACACTTAAGACCACTGGTTGTGGTGTGATGGTGTGGAGGAGATTTTCTTGGCAAACCTCGGCCCCCTTAGTACCTGTTGAGCATCTGTTAAACACCACAGCCAACAGGGTATTGTTGCTGACCATGTTCATTCCTTTTTGACCAGTGTACCAATCTTCTGTTGGCTACTATCAACAGGATAACAAGCCATATCAAGAAGCTCAAGTTATTTCAAACTGGTGTCTTGAACATGGTAATGAGTGAACTGTACTCCATCAACCTTCACAGTCACCAGATCCCCATCCAAAATCACCTTTGGGATGTGGTGGAATGGAAGATTTGTATCATAGCTGACAAATCTTTACCAAATGTGTGGTGCCATCACGACAATACGGACCAAAACCTCAGCTGAATGACTCTAGCACCTTGCTGAGTCTATGCCACAGATAATTAGGGCAGTTCTGAATGCAAAAGGGGTCCATAATAAAGAGGCCACTGAGTATAAATGCAGGAGCAAAACATTCTGAACCTTCCCTGCTTGTTCTCCCCTCCAACAACCCAAGACATTACAACAGAGCCATTATCACATGGGCCGCAACAAGAGTATAATGCTACTCACTTCCTGTTAGACCCAGTCCAAGTTAAGAATAGCTTTTACAGTATCATTAACACAGATTGTTACTTTAATCATGTTCCTTGTGGTACAAACTGACTGCAGTACAAACTGTAAGCTCCTGTATGCACATTACAATAATATGAGCACATATTAAGGTCGTCTCGATGGCAGAGCCAGATTTAATTCCATCCCTGAGCCGTGCCTCTGCTGCTCTTTTGTCGATCTGTCTATTGCTTATTTCTTCATTTCCCTTGAGAAAGCACTGGAGCTGCTTCTGTGGGGGGAAACGGTCCCGACGGTCTTAATTTAGTAATACAATCTTTGATAATGGCCCTTATGAAACACTGAGCTCGGTCATTATTACAGAAAATATAATGAAAAATGTTTGGCAAGTGTGACTCCAGGTGCCCATCAAAGTGCGGCCTAAATGAGGCGTGAGTGACGTATGAAGTCAAAAACAGCCAGCCGTGTTAAAAATAGGCAACATGTTTAGTCGATTAAATTGAAAAAAAAAAACAATGAGAGGGCTTTGTCGAGCTCAGCAATGATTGATGCACTAAAAGCAAGCGGGAGCAGCAACCTGCTCAGTCAGCATTACAGCTGTGCCTTTACATAAATCTACAGATATTTTCGGCATCAATGTTCCTTAAATAAAGTCTTATTTACTTTTGCTCTGCAGACATTACAAGAGCAAAGGGACACAATGTCTCTAACAGGACTTCACTTCGAAATGATGCCACTGCATGGATTTATTTTAAACCTCCAGGCTATGAAGACACTTCTGAACTCTACATCTGATGTAATTTAATGTAATATGCTGCAGCTTTTGCCCTTGCATGCAGCCACTCACTGAAGCTATAACAAAGGATGTATTGATACACTCAACTCGCGATATGATATCAGGATACTGGGTAAGGGATACAATCAGAATTCTTTTATAAATGAAAAGCTTATTATTTCTCTCCCTCCATTTCATCTGACAAAAAAGCAAAATAACTTTTTTATTAAGGTAAGACAAATCAAAAAAAAACTTTTTAAAGGAAATATAAAAATCACACCATTTTTATCCCTTTAACACAACCACATGTGGTCTTAATGAAATGTCTGTTCTGAGCTTCGGTCAAAATAAACCATGGATCAATCATCAGAAGGAGTTTTTGGCCCTCTATAAACCACTTTGCAAAATAATCAGTTTTCATGTATGTCTCTTTAAATGCTAATAAGCTCCGGCTGTGTGCTACCACGGCTGTGGGTGGAAATCTACAATTGCAAATCCAGATGAAGGCCAGTATGATCTTATGTCTTGTGATGTCATGTCTCACATGAACCTTGATTTTGAACAGGCCATCAAAATGTATGTTTTCAGACATAGGGCTCTAATTTCCTGGCGCAACTCAGGGTGGCGCAGCCTGGCACACCCCGCGCAGTGGTAATCTTGTCCAGCGCACCGCCGTGCGCAGCCACTTTGGCAATTTGGTAGACCAGCTGCGCCGAGATGGGCGTGACAGCGCACCAGGAGGAAGTGTCGAAAGATTCAGCTAGTGACAATTTCTTGCCAAAAAACAGTGCAAAAGGTGCGCTGAAAGCCCGCCAGCTCCAACCTGGTCTATTCTCAGTGCAGACGAGGCGCGCCCCGTGCAGTGGTAATTTGGCTGACAGACGCGCTGTGCGCACATGTCACCAAAACCTCACAGGCAGGTGCCCAGAGTGTCAGGCACATTTCAATGCAATAAACAATCACAGCAACCACTATTTAATGTAACCGTCTGAACCAGCATATACATTTGTATCTATATTAATTGTCCCGTCACATCTGATGTCAGATCAGAGACGTTTGTCATAACTAACGAGTTCACATCTCTCAGCCAACCACAAACAGCCACATCATCTGTTACGGAGTATCCAGCTTCTCTCATCTCATGAAATTCAAAAGAAAAGAAAAAAGAGAGAGACGCTCGCTGAATAAATGTAAGTCACTCGGTGTCTTGAGGATTTACCTGTGATTGCCCATATTTCTCTGTTTTAATCTTTATTCGTAACATGATCTAAAAAGATGGAGAACATTATTGCAAGGAGGATGAGGAGGAGATACATTTTCACCTAAGGCACTGCTATTTGGCGACGACAGACCAGGAATGCAGGTGTATCACAAGCATGATAAATGGATGAGCCTGCTGCTGTGTTTAAATGTAGCCTAATTATCACTTAATTTTGTACTCCTCTTTATGGCAAAGGAACCGATTACATCTGTCCCGCAAGGTGGTCCACACGGTGACGCGCATCGTGTCCTCCGATGCGCGGCCCGGTGGCCCCTGCGCTCTCTCAGTTGCTGCAAAAGTGACAGCGGCTCTGACCTTCTTCGCCACCGAGGAGAAATTGTCACTGCGCCTCGCCTGCGGCGCATTTAAAGGCGAGGAGAGGCGTTCATTTGATTGGTGAAGATTTCCCTCTGCTGTGTTAAACCCACTCACGCCTTCTCTCCTCCCTCTCTGCTACTTGTGCCACTGGGAGAGACAGAGGCGTGGGTGCAGCTCCCTGCACCAGACTGCGCTGTGCACGAAACTTGCAAAATGCCCTGAGCACACCCCGTTGGCGCGGCGCAGGCGCGGCGCAGGGCGGGTGCGCCCCGCCTGCACCTGGTCTACGAAATTAGAGCCCATTGAAGGACAACAAACAAATGTCTGTGTTGTCTTATTTCACTACCTGCTGGTTGGTAGATAATTAGGATACTCAAATATGCGTTAAACTTAAAAGAGTTTTTCATTGTTAATTATTTTGATAATAGTAATACATTTATTTGCATAGCACTTTCAAAGACATATGTTTACAAAGTGCTTTGTCAAGCTCAAAGCACAAGAGATAAAGCACATGGGGAAATCATCAGAAAAAAAATCACCATTTAAATCTGAGAAACCTCATAAACAAACACAAATGGCTTAATAATCCCAAACACAATAAGGACCTAAGTGAGAGAGAGCAGGAGAACTTCTACTGTCGCTCAGAACAAAAGTGCACATGAAAATGAAACATTTCAAGGAAAGTGTGGAGAATCTAACTCCCAAAAAGTCCAGGCATCCTGCCCTGGTACAAAAAACACAAAGGGAGCTGGAAATACAAAAAAATAACATGCCTCAGCCCCACAATCAAGGGCCTCTCAAATTTTCCAAATCATTCCTAACGTCTGAGCCTGGATCCACCTTGCCCACTCCTCGGGCCCCGCAGCCCTCCTCTCATTAAGAACTGTTCATACAGACTCAAGAGTCCCCTTGAAGAAACACAGATAGCCCACAGGAGCCTTTCTCAACAGGACTGCCTTAGGCTTCTGCCTTTGTCAGGGGGTGCCTTCAAATATAAAACATCAACCAAAAGTTGTCATGGATATGTAAATTATTGGTATATGATTGTACAGAAACTGTCTTGTTTACCTCTTCGCTTAAAACCACATCATTAGCATCAGAGTGAGAAAATAATTGGGCTTATATAAATACTCAACATCAAATTAATATATTTGTGGCTAATGTGTTTGTAGAGTAAGAACATTTGTAGCATCTGCTGCAAACAAGCTAGCATTGACACCATTTTAACCCCCAATCTGAACTTGATTTGACCTAACTTAGCCATGTCACTTTGGGACTCTCATAATTGTTGGTGAGATGGATCTGCCCTGGTTACAAACATTGGCATTTCAGCTACACCTGGTGAAATAAAATCTCCAAATCAAGCTAGGAGGTTAGGAGAGTAGGAGTAGTAAAACCCATCCAGCAATAGCTTGAAGGACACATGATGTAAATATGTTTAAAAAGTCAACACCACCAACAACAAAACATTGATGAAGTGTGGAAAAGCATTAATGAAAGCCATGGAGCTTGAAACATACAGGCTGATATAACAAGACTTTTTTGCGTTGTCCCAGATTAAGTATTGGTATTTCACGTTGTTCAGAATTTATGTGACGTATTTATGAGCTGCATTACACACATGATCTTAAGGATCACTGTAGAGGCAGGGGAAGTATTACAGAGTCAACACAGCAGCTGGAAAACCTATCCTGACACACTAGATGAACCATTCAATGTATTTCACCAGTTCATCCTGGAAAGAAAGAGCCTATAGAAAGTGTTTGGGAATGGGCAGAACCTTTTAAAAGCGTATCCGGCAGGCGATTGGACAATTATTCCGCCAATCACAGTCATTACAGGCCACATAATGAATATGAGGAATGAAAACATTAACATGAGAATATGAGCCACTTGGAAGAACAAACTCTTGCCAAAACATGTCGAGAGTGGAGTGAAAATATTCCTTCTACCAAGAAATGCTTTCAGGGTTATTGTTTCTTTTTCATTTAATAAAGAAATGTGGTCCAGATCTGATAAAACTGCTACCAAAGCTGTTAGCTAAACTCTGGGTGTTTCTCAATTCAAAGTTCACAAGTTAGAACTTGCGTTCTCCGGAAGTTTGGACTCGGCAAGTTAGTCCCAGAGTTCAGACTTCAGGGGTCAGGAGTCCACAGAACGATCTTTCAACAATTGGCACAGCAGTGTACTTTGCTAGTGTCCACAGCTTTGCTAGCGTCGCCTTCCACATACCTACATGCGATTCTGGTTGTCTGCCGGTTACCCCTCACATCATCCATTTAGAATTTATCAGCGTTCAGGTTTCAAACACAACTCCATCACAAATAAGTATCTTACTCATAATTTTATGCAACAACAGTTACTTACAATCTCCTCTGCCATGTTGGAGTTTCCCACTGTTCAGTGCAAATTGCATTGTCGGGTTGTAGCTGCGAAAAGTCCATTCGAGTTACAGTCGGTAGCAGACTTGGTAAAAGGGGCATGGCGAGTCCACATCCGGGTATGTGAACCGAACTTGTTTTATGCAGCTTTTGAATTGGAAAAGACCTTCCTGCTTGCTCGTAGCTCCCACCTCTTACCTGATCTCAAGGCCTCTGATTGGGCAATGCCACTTTTTTAACATTAGTTTATTTTTAACATTAGTAATTGTGATCATACTCTAACAGTCATTGAAATCAACTAGTTTCCTAACCCAGCACAACCCTTCATCAGCTGCTGACATCAAATGAAAGAAACTAAAAGAGGATAGGTTCCTGTGATTATTAAAAAAAATGCAGCTCATATTTTATCATTTTTATTCTAAGTGTCCCATTCAAAGCCTGGCATTTTAGTAACCTGTAGAAAAATGTCAAAGTTAATAAATAATAGATTTATTGAAGAAAACATGTATAAAAAAATTGATATGTTTTTATAAGAGAAGCATATTTGCCACCTCCACCTTCTCTTCTCCTTAAATGTGCCCTCTTTTCTGAGCTGCACTGGTGGAAATATGGGCTATCAATCATTTCAAAGTAACAAGTGGCACTTTTTATTTTAAAACGATCCAATCTAATCTTGAATCCACACTCGCTGCTGACTTCCCTCGTCCTTACTGCCAGAGTTATAGGCCAGTATACCGAGTCCCCGCTCGCTCTTTCCCTCCCTCTGGACGGACAGAAGTGTGGTCATTAAAAAAGTATGAGCAACGAAACACCCACAGGGGCCACAATATGGAACTGAATCACTCTGATTTCCAGCCGGCGGATTAAAAATAAATTGTGTCTAAAATATTCAGGGGGACGTTATTAGTGCAGCTTTGCAGTTTCTTTCCTCCGCCAAGCAGCTCCACGGTCGAGCAGCTTCGCCTGCCTGCCTGGGGTTTTTTTTGGTTCATCCAGGCGTCTGTAAAAAATGGAGGGAGGCAGTGGGAAAACAGGATAAAGGGAAAACAGTAATAACAGGAGAGAAAGGAGGTGATGAAAGAGACAGAATAAGGCTGAGAAAAAAGGATGGTGGCACAAGGATTTGAAGACCCAGAGGTCATTTATCACAGCATAAATCAGGATGTCCTGCTGCCTCGTCACTGAGATGGTGAATCTTTCAGACTATAATGGCCAGTTTAAGCCAAACAGCTTTGAACAAATATGCTTCAAATGCACATCTATCACTTCTAATTTAAAGGAATTTGTGTACTGGGGAGATTTTTTTCAGTTCCTCAAACACACATTTAAACAAATTGTGAATTGGTTAACTGGAGGATGATGAATATATAAATAAACACAATAAAAAAAAACATGTTAGGAATCAGAGAGACAAAAATCAGGGATCCAGAAGTCTGTGCTGTTAGCTGTTGGTTCTGATTTAACTCCTCACATGAAATAAAGTTTGGAGATGCCTCCAGCTTTGGATTCCTCCGCCTACTGTACTCTGCATGTCACAGAGCATAAAGCTGCGCTGCTAATTGGACAAGAATAACGGTGAGGGGTTTTTATTTGTGGCAGGCAAGTTGCACTGTTAAAGTAGAACAATATGCGGGGTGAGCTACAGGAGCAGTCTATTCTGAGAAGAATAAGGCTATTATTTTGTTAATTTCTTCAAAATATTTGATTCATTAATGGCTTTCATCCGATGTCACAATGCTTAAACTAGAGTTGGGAGTCATGGCTCTTTGAAGGGAGCTGGGTCTTGAGGAGCCATTCCTTTCAAAGCGCTGTTCAAAAGACTAACTCGTTCGCGAGCGTCACATCTCTAGGGAGCGTCAGGTGATGCTGGCGCTGAAGACAGAATAGTGGCCTGGCGTCTAACACCACCTGATGTAGAGGCAGAACTGGCAGGTTCAGTGGAGGTGGAGTCTGATCAGTGTCAGAGTCAGTAGTTCTTGTTGGACATCTGACACTAATACTGTCGTCGGGTGCTGAGTTTTCACATAGTGGTGTAGATTACTTGTTGATCCTGAAAACTGTGCTGGGTACAAGGTACAACAATCTCTAATGAAAACCCAAGACAACCAAGTAAGTCCAGCAGAGTCAAGCAGAAATCATGACGTGGAAAAGCCCCATTCAATGCAACTGCCTGTCAATCAATCCGGCTACAAACTAAAAAAAA
>JBAMNC010002182.1:0-36101 GCA_037902135.1 Cetoscarus ocellatus
CCTGCAGCGGGTTTCACCAAACCCATACCAGAGCATGCTGCACTGGCACAGGGGCAGGCCACATCTATCCTCGCCTGTCGCCTGACTCTGTCTACGTCTCACAAAGCCTCAACACAATGAAAAGTTTATGGATCCCTTCTTGGCCTCATTATTCATCCTCTTTACACAGTGCTCAGAGCGCTCTCTGCTTGATAGAAAACACATTTCTCTCCCCAGTGCTACTGCTGTGCTGGCGGTAATTCAGCCGGCCTGTCAGCCTCTGTAGGAGGAATCAGCGTCATGCAGAGTGGCAGAGGGAAGAATAAACAGTGACCAAACTGTGGCACCCTTTCATCAGGATGCAAAGTTTTATTTCAGCTGAACTCAGCACACTTCTCATCCTGAGTTTTGCTTCCGCTCAGCTTCCTTCTCCTCCTCCCACTGACTGTTAAAGCAGTTTAACAGCGACTATAACAAGTGGCAAACAGCTTTAGAGGATTGTACAATAACAGAGCAAACCCCGTATGAGGTATGTGGCGGGGTTTTATGAAATAATAAAATGAGATAAAAACTGGACGTCTATAGACGGAAAAGAGATGTCACCCAAAACCTCTAGTTTAAAAATGATGACTTAAGCTCGATGTTAGGTTCAGATAACTGCCAGGACTAAAGGCACTGAGGGGAGCAAGGTGGTATCCACCCCCACTTAAATGATTACATTTGGTACCCTCAGTGGTTGGTACCAGTTTGCTTACATATTTAATAGCTCTGCAAAAGGGGTTAAGTTTTTGCCAGCGTGTGTTAGTTTGTTTTTTTAACAGGATAACTCAAATAGTTATGTAAGAACTTGATGAAATATTCAGAATAGGTCAGAAATGGACCAAGGACCAATCAGTTTGATTTGGGGATGATCTGGTCCAAATTTAGATTGAGAAACTTTTTTAAGGATTTGTTAACACTGCAAGATAGGGCAGTTTTCTAAATTTTCATTGTTAGTCAACAGCCTTTTAACAGATTTTGATGAAACTTCCAGGGAATGTCATGGCATAAGAGAGAACTGGTTACATTTTGGTGATGATCTAAATCTGGATGCAGATCCTGGAATTTCCCCAAGGATTTGCTAACAGTGCAAGGAGCAGCAGTAGCTCAGTCCGCAAGGACTTAGGTTGGGGACCAAAGGGTCCTGACCAAACCATGTTTGGAAGTTGGTTTGGTAGCTGGAGAGGTGCCAGCTGACATCCTGGGCACTGCCGAAGTGCCCTTGAGCAAGGCACTTAACCCAAAACTGCTCAGTAGCGCTTCTTCAGGAGCAGCAAGCCATCACTTTGACATCTCTCCATTAATGTGTGATCGTAGGACCTGTTTGCATGTGCATGTGTATTTCAGCCTGTGTTTGTGTAGCATGCTTAAACAACATAGTTTAGAGAATTAAATTTCCCCATGAGGGACAAATAAAGGATGTCATTCTTAAGTTAGGGCCGTTTTCCAAATTTTTGTCACATATTCTGACTATGTTGGAAATGCTTGAGTGAAGGTTTGTGCTCTTTGGTCACTTCTGGCTGATCACTTTATCATCTTAGGCCAAAAATCTGAGTCAAGTGTTCTGTAAAAACTGTAATTCAGCAACTAACTAGCCTATAATTTCATTCAATAACTATTGCCCTACTGTCATTATGATCCACAACCTAAATATAAACAAGCATTGTTAACTAATGCATTGATAGCATCTTACTACGGGTGTTGTGCTAATGAAAAACTTCTTCAGCTGGTCACTTGCCAATCTCAGGGCTGACACATACAGATAGAAAACTATTCACACACACTATAACCTCAGGGCAATTTAGAGTCACCAATTAAAAGTGATCAGTGACTCAGAAATGATGGAGGAAATGGTCTCCACTGATAAAGAGACAGTTCAGCAAATTTTTGTTGCTGTTGCAAAACACTGTATAATCACTCCTGCTAAAAAAATTGTTTTCTTCATGTCTCTACAAATTTGCCCATGTTTTTCCTTTTAGGAGTCAGAAGGGTGGACAACTTTTGCATGTATTTGTCATGTTCCAAATTTTTCATGCATAATCTTGCCAAACTGTTTCTTAATCAATGGAGACCAGTTTCTGCTGTCAGTCTTAAACTGAGTCGTCAATCCTTTATGTTCAGCTGGCTGAACCATTTCTGAGAGTTTTTGATATGCATGGACCATTAATTGTTGTGGATGTCCTCTCTGCCTTCACCAAATTTTTGTGCCATTCAAGCACACGTGCAAGTGACATGCAGTGTATGTAAAGATTTGGCTGCTGTTTTATTTCATTTCACATAAAATTTCAAGATGTGTTGCTAAACTTTTAAGCTTACCATTTCTGTGACGTCTTAGTTTACTTTAATCAGGAGCTAGCAGTGAACTAAGAGAGTCACTTTTTGGAAACATACAGCTGTTGTGCGTGAATATCCAAACTTAATATATAACGCTCTGACTATGAACCCATGTGGGTTTATCCTCATAAGTACAGTCTTATTGTTTAATAGCCATACCTTGAACAGCTTGTGCTATTGCTAATTTCCAACTCTTGTCCCTAGTTGGACTCTTGAATCAATTATACACTGTCCCGGCCAAAAAAAAAGGTCGCCACCAAAAAAACAGGGTCACACCACTCTAATATTTCATTGAACTGCCTAGCTTTGATTACAACCGCACACATTTGCTGTGGCATTGTTTCAATAAGATTCTGCAATGTCACCAGATTTGTCACAGATCATAGCACTGCCCCCACAGGCTTGTACAGTCGCACTAGGCATGATGGGTGCATCACTTCACCTGCCCTCTCTTCTTACCCTGATGCTCCCATTCACTCTGGAACAGGGTAAATCTGGACTCATCAGACCACATGACCTTCTTCCAGTCCTCCAGAGGTCAATCTTTATGCCCACCCTTGCAAACTGAAGGCCTTTTTTTCCAGTAAGCCCTTACTGTTTAGTGGTTTTCTTAAGCGGCTAACACAGCTGTTCAGATCCCAATCCCTTGAGTTCCCTTCACATTGTGTGTGTGGAAATGCTCCTTACTTTCACTATTAAACACACCCCTGAGTTCTCCTGTTATTTTCTTCTATTTGATTTGGTCAAATACGTTTAAGTGAATCACCGATCACGATCATGCAGGATTTTTTTCAACCACATTTCTTTCCTGAAGACGATTGCTTCCCCGACTATCCTTCCAGTTTTTAATAATTGCGTTGGACAGTTCTTGTAGTAGTTTTCTGCAATCTCCCCTTAGATGTTTTCTTCTGCTTGGTGCATGCCAATGATTTGACCCTTCTGAAACAGTCTAACATCTTTTCCATGACCACAGGATGTGTCTTTACCACATGGTTGTTTAAGAAACGAGAAGCTACTCATTGCCGATCAGCTTGGGTTAAATAACTTGTTGCCAGCTGAAAGATAATCACACGTGCAGTAATTATCCAACAGGAGGGCTCATACCTATTTGCTTAGGTTAAATCCAGGTGGTGACTTGTTTTTTTGGCCAGGCAGTGTAATTTATTCATCAAAAACCTCACTAAGTTACATGCTGGACAAGTGTCCTCCTTTGCTGTCCAGCTTGGGTCATGTGACATCCCACATGCAAAACGTCTATTAAGAACGGATTAAGAAGATCCAACCCTCTAAGCTGTAGCTGCCAAATCACACAACCGCACCACAATGCTAATACAGAGAGGTATTAGTTATATTTAGCTAATGGTACTTTCAAGGTTCAGTTTTCAGATTATATTTTTAAAAGGAAAGTCCAATTAACACTTCAGTCACAACTTCGTTCACGGTGTTATTCTTCCTGTCTGCTACTAGCAAGCTGTTCCACTCTCAGATTAAGACACTTCAGATTTTTCCTTACATCTGTCCTCCAGTAGCTGTGATGTTATCCGCCTCACACCTTCACCTGGTTATTCTTTCCTTCTTCTCACAGGCAGTGAAGACAACCTGTCTCTCATCTCGGAGAGCGTCAGCAGTGGCTCTGCAAACATCCAGTAAATTCCTGAAGTGAAGTTTCCATCTGCGAGCCAGGCCTGGGAACTCTGGATTCCTCCTCTGTCACATGCTCAAATCTAATTTACAAGACTCATCAACTCTGGCTTTGGGCTTATTTTTGTGCATGATGTTTTTGCAGGAGCCTTACTGCAGCAGACTTCTGTGCAACTTTACTGGCGTGTTGTGTGATAGGTGGTCTGTGCAGCGTCTTGTAAAATTGAACTCTGCTGGCTTTAGTGGAGGCCTGGGTGGGCCTTGTGTTCTTTTTTCTTGTAGTTTGGTGCTTTTGTGATCGTGGTCCTTTGTGGAGGTTTGACCATTCTCACTGAGACTCATTGTGGGGTGAAGTCGTGAAGTTTGAGGAAAACAGGTGTCGGCTTGTCAAATGTCCAATAAAGAAAGAATACTTCGACAGTTCTGAGGTTTTTATTCTCTCTTTACACATGACCTCCTGAAAAAGATCCACACCTGCTCATTGATACATTTTGCATCTCCATGCTGAAGTTTGTGCACTGAGGAGTCAGCATCACCCCTCTGAACTCTCATCCCAGGACGCTGAATTTAGTCAGATAGCACCCTCTTCCAGGAATTAAAGTCTTTTTAACTGTGGCCAATCACTCACCACCCCTTCATTTCACTCTTTCTCTCTCTTTAATTTGCCTGTAGGTTCAAACACATTAGATTATCAACCTTCTTTTCTTTCACAGGTATGGGATGGACTGTCTGATCCAGTTTGAAGACTTGCAAATGTGAATGCTTTCCGTCTGCTGAGCAAATACCGCAACAAGTACCTGCACGTTCAACGACGACATACAGGTGAGTCAGTGATTAAGGACAAACCACGCTGACAAAAGTTTGCTTTAAAGAACTCATGTTTTCCTACGTTTTTATATCATTTAATGTTGTTCCAGGCCTTTACACACACTATGGGGGGGTGTAAATAGATGACACAAAATCAGCCAAATATTTCTGAGGCAGTTTTTGACACGTGGTTTCATATGAAAGAAAGGGCTTCATTTGTATTTTTATGTTGAGTATATCCTAAAAAATCACATCCAAAGCTTACTCAACATCCAATGACGTGCCATCTGGCTAGCAGAAACTACATGGGCAAATTTCTCTTTAGCACCTGCTCTGTAGACCCTCAGGTGCTGCTGTGGTAGGTGAAGCAATGCAAGAGGACCATACCTGGGCTCCAGCCGGCATCTAACGAGGACCTTGTTCACCACAGCATGGCGTGGCCTTGAATTTAGCTATTTCCTTAGATCCCTCAGAATTAGAGGGCAGCTTTGATAGCTAAGCATGTCAAGTGTTGGTTGGTTTATCAATGGGTTAGCTTAGCATTAGCTTTGCAGCTGTCAGCTTTGCTTTCTCTGGTCATTTTAATAAGCAAAATATGAATTTTTGAGATCTCCAATTATGTGCTGCCAGTCGTAGGTCAGTCTAGGATATATCCTTGTATTATTTGTATGAATTCAATTCTTTGCCTGTTTGACCCATGACATGTCCCTTATTACTATTTCACACTTAAAAGTAAAAAGAACATAAATGATATGAGTTTTGTTCATTCATCCTTTTTAATTCATCAGGTAAAAAAAATTGTAGACTTAAATTGTTCTGTAATGTTCCCGCAGGCACTGCTGCTGTTGCTGTGGCTGGCCCTCCTGCTGCTCTCCGCATCACACAAAGCAAAATGTGCGATCACACTATCGTGTTTCAAGGAGCAGGGGAGGTATGTACAACACACTTAATGTAAAACTAAGTATTTATGTCTGTAAAAAAGTCATCTCAATGATTTATAAATGTCTATGTCATAAGTTAAAGAGATTTGTTTTAGTCATACAGTGATGAGGGTAGGTAGATTATAAATGCTGAGCACACATTAGCAGCTTCCCAAACTGTTAACTGCAACGAAAAAGACGGTATGGTGTCTCAGTCAAGGAGTCCCCATTGGATTTGGAGCAGAATAATTGCACTAAATGTAGTGCTAAAGCTTTTTGTTTGGTGAACAGTTACAAACCCCAAATCCAATTAAGTAGCGTAAAATGAAAAACAGAATACAATGATTTGCACCGTTTTTTGACCTATATTCCCTTGAATACACTAAAAAGGACAAGGTAATTATCTTCAAACTGATTAACTTTATTGTTTTTTGCAACTCAGTTTGAAATTGTTGCCTAGAACATTTTTCAAAAAAGATGGGTCGAGTGGTATGTTTACCGATGTGTTACATCACCTTTTCTTTAAACAAACACCTGAACATTTGAGCCTGAGGACATTAATTGCTGAAGCTTTGTAGGTGGAATTATTTCCCAATCTTGCTTGATGTACAATTGCAGTGCTTCCTAATGTGCCAAACATTTTGAATGGGGAACACATCTGGACTGGCGGCATGCCAGACTAGTACCCCGCACTCTTTGCTTATCGAAGCCACTCTGTTGTAACACGGCAGAATGTGTTTGGCATTGTTTGCTGAAATAAGCTGTGACCATCCCTGAGAAAGAGGTTGCTTGGATGAGAGCATTTTGCTCCAAAAACCTGTATGTAACTTTCAGCATTAATGGGGCTTTCATAGTGCAAATCACCGCATGCGCCATGGCTCTAACACACCCCAATACTTTTTTTTTGGTGATAACAATCTTGATGGTCTTCTTCTTGACTTTAGCCCCAGACGGACACAACGTCCATGATTTCCAATATTTGAAATGGGAACTCTTTGGACCACAGCACACTTTTCCACTTTGTCCATTTTAGATGAACTCAAGCCCAGAGAAGCCCTGCTGTCTCTCTGGGTGTTGTTGATATATGGCTCTTTCCCTTTGCATGGTAGACTTTTAAACTTGAACTTCAGCTAAATGACCAATGATTTTCCGAAAGCGTCCTGAGGTCCATGTTGTAATATCCTTACAGAATTAAGTCAGTTTTTTTCTCTGGATTCCCTGAATCTTCTGATAATATTATGGACTGTAGATGACGAAATCCTGAACTTCCTTGCCATCTGTACTTTGAGAAACACAATTCCTTAAACTGTTGGATTTATTGGTCAAGCAATTGTTCATAAAGTGGTGAACCTCACTTCATCTTTACACATGAATGGCTGAGCCCTCAGAGGATGCTCCGTTTGTACCCAATCATGACTCTCACCTGTTTTCCAATTACCTGTTACACCTGTGGAATGTCCAGATATGTGTTTTCTGAGCGTTCCTCAACCTTTTCCAGTCTTTTGTTTCCCCCTGTCCCCAGCATTCTTGGAACATGTCGCAGACTTAAAATTCAAAATGAGTGAGTATTTGTGAAAAAAAAAGCCAGTGAATTCGATCAGTTTGAACATTGAATATCTTGTCTTTTTAGTGTATTCGATTAAAGATTTACAGATGATTGTATTTTGTTCTTATTTATGTTTCATACAACATCCCAACGTCAGGTGTCTTAAAGCAGCTCTTCTCCTCTGTACACAGTTCTCTTTGTCTTGCTCTCTCAGGCAGCGATGGGGATCGTGAGCTGATCACCATGGCCATGGAGAAGGCGGGGACTGCCAAGGAGGAGAGTTTGAAAAAGATCTGGATGGTTGATTCCAAGGGTCTCATTGTGAAGGTGCTTTATTGGAAACAAGAACAAAATATACAATATGTGCGCATCCAGGCTTAAAAAGAGCTATCATCAATCAACTATTCTGATGGAAGTTCAGAAATGTATCCTGTTTAGTAAATTAACATGAGGCTGCAGATATCTCTCTCATTAAAGATGGACTTTCCTGAATGATTTGACATTTGTTCATCCCTGATCATAAAAAAAGGAAGAAAGAAAAGAAGAAGAGAAATCCCTGCTCATGATTTCTTTAATTGATATGGCAGTGGTCATTCCTGGAGACATCTTCAGAGGACTTTTCAACATCAGCATCTGTCACACATCTGTTTTGTCCACCATGTCCGTGTTATTTATCCCTCATCTCCTCCTCTTCACTGTTTTCTCTTCCTCCTCCACTCTTCCTCTTTCTTTCATCCCACCTCATTTTTCTCTCATGTTTCCCTCTGGTGATCATCAGGTCCAGAAGAAAACACACAAAAAGTCATTTAGTCCAATACTGCACTCAGCAATGTCATTTCAGAGTCCACACGTCGCACGGGTGGTTTAATGTGTTTTATGTCTTCTTCCTCATCACCCCCTGTGAATTTTAGGGCCGAGACCACCTGACTCATGAGAAAGAGAGGTTCGCTCATGAGCACCCACAGATGAGGAATCTGGAGGATGTAGTTCGAGAACTAAAACCCACAGCGATCATTGGTAAATCAACAAGCACTTGATTTATTTGCAGGACATCCAGTCAGCTGCTTCTCAGATATGTGTTGGGCGATGGTTTTGATGGATGACCCTGAAGGATGAGGTTGTTGATGGGAAGGACAGACACAGATGGAACTTTAATGATATGAGCATTTAAAGCTCTCATAGATTACTCCCCTTCAACAAGTTTGCTCTGGTCCCATGCAGCCCTTGAACATTTTTCAAAGTTTTTTGTCAAAAAAATCCAATCAGGTATTAGATATGCTTTTTCTTTTTTTTAAAGAAATCCGTCTTTCTTTACTTTCTTTGACAATATGTGCCTTTATTGATAGGGGAGAGAATGGCAGTGGAGAGGTTGTGAAAGGGGGTGAGAGAGAGTAGGGGACACTCTGCAAACAGGCCACAGGCTGGATTCAAACCTGGGCCAGCAGAAGTCTGTATATGGGTCGTGCCTGGTTGCTTACCCCTCTGCCAAACCAGCACCCCTAGATATGCCTTCTAATCCTTGTGTTTCCTTACAAAAAGTGGATGTGGCTTCAGCTTTCAAGTTCTGTGCTCTAATGTTTACTCTGACTGTGCATATATCCCTAGACACAGCCCATTTCCCAAACAAACGACTGGCCTGGAAAATATCTCCAGTCTGAGGGAAGTGGCATACCCCTTAATGACATCATGGCTGATGGGGTGGGGGGTAAATGGACACCTTGAGTGAACATTCCCCAAAAGTCAGAGCAAGCAGTAGACTGAAGCAGACTCCAGAAGTTTAGTCAGGGTTCCAATGAATTTCTACACCAAAATGGTACAAATCTGTTGCTCAGTTATGTTTTTCTGTCTCAGGAGTGGCAGCTGTAGCTGGAGCATTCACCGAGCAGATAATCACAGACATGGCTTCCTTCAATGAACGTCCAATCATCTTCGCCCTCAGCAACCCAACCAGCAAAGCTGAGTGCACGGCCGAGCAGTGTTACACACTAACAGAGGTACTCTCTCAGACTTTCATCTCTGCTGATAAGAGCATCTTCACTGGATGAAGAGTGTTGATGTACCAACATGCCCAGGCTGTTGGTGGGGGGGCCGCCATGTCCATTCACTCTTTCATGCTGTCAGCATGAGCAACAACACTATACAGTCTATGCAATCAATAAACAAGTTTAACTTAGTCATTCATCCATGAATAATGAATTGAGGAGCAGGAGCAATATTTTATATATATATAACTTTTCTCCTCCAGAGGGGTCACACTCCAGAGCAGTATGATTTTCAAAGATTTTCAAAGCAGAGGTCACTGACATATGGACCAGGATGGGAGATATTTCAAATATCGCTTTACTTGCTGGAGGCCTCTGCTCTTGATATCAAAACTTTGTGGGCTCTAATTTCCTGGTGCAACTCAGGGTGGCGCAGCCTGGCGCACTCAGCGCAGTGGTAATTTTGTCTGGCGCACCGCCGTGCGCAGCCAATTTGGCAATTTGGTAGACCAGCTGTGCCAAGATGGGTGTGACAGCGCACCAGGGGGAGGTGTCGAAAGATTCAGCCTGGCACAGTGACAATTTCGTGCCAAAAAAACACACGGAAGGTGCGCTGAAAGCTCGCCAGCTCCAACCTGGTCTATTCTCGGCGCAGGAGAGGCGCACTTGGGGCAGTGGTAATTTGGCTGACAGGCGCGCTGTGCGCACACGTCACCCAAAACCTCACAGGCAGATGTCCACAGTGTCAGGCACATTTCAATGCAATAAAACAATCACAGCAACCACTATTTCATGTAACCGTCTGAGCCAACATATACATTTGTATCTATATTAATTGTCCCGTCACATCTGATGTCAGATCAGAGACGTGTGTCATAACTAGAGTTCACATCTCTCAAGCCAACCACAAACAGCCACATCATCCGATACGGAGAATCCGGCTTCTCTCATCTCATGAAATTAAATAGAAAAGAAAAAAGAGAGAGACGCTCGCTGAATAAATGTAAGTCACTCAGTGTCTTAAGGATTTACCTGTGATTGCCCATTTTTCTGTTTTAATCTTTATTCTTAAAGTGATCTAAAAGATGGAGTACATTACTGCAAGGAGGATGAGGAGGAGATATCGGGGGGAATATTTCACCAAAGGTTCTGCTATTTGGCGAGGACAGACCACGAATGCAGGTGGATCACAAGCATGATGAATGGATTAGCCTGCTGCTGTGTTTAAATGTAATTATCACTCAATTTTGTACTCCTATTTATGAGACAGGGGCAGGTTTACATCTGTCCCGCGAGGTGGTCCACACGGTGACGCACATCGTGTCCTCCGATGTGCGGCCCGGTGGCCCCTGCGCTCTCCCAGCTGCTGCAAAAGTGACAGCGGCTCTGACCTTCCTCGCCACCGAGGTAAAATTGTCACTGCGCCTCGCCCGCGGCGCATTTAAAGGTGAGGAGAGGCATTCATTTGATTGGTGAAGAATACACTCGGCTGTGTTAAACCCACTCACGCCTCCTCTTCACCCTCTCTGCCATTTGCGCCGGTGGGAGAGATGGAGGCGTGGGTGCGCCTCCCTGCGCCAGACTGCGCCGTGCACGAAACTTGCAAAATGCCCTGGACACACCCCGTTGGTGCGGTGCAGGCGTGGCGCAGGGCAGGTGCGCTCCTTCTGCGCCTGGTCTATGAAATTAGAGCCCTGTATGTTTTCAAACTTATTTTAAGTAGCAATGGAGTTCATTGGTAGTGAACCATTACGTTACACACAAGCAGGGATGCACATTGGCATCAATTCAAAATAGGTCTGGACTGATATCAGCCATTTTCACAAAAAACTGGCCATCAGCAAATGAATGTGGGGTAAACAGATATCAGTTTCAGATGTTAATTTGTTGTGTAATAACAATTTCATTCAAACACCTGGTACAAATAAATATGATTTAGAGAAGATTTATTTTATAATGCAGTAAGCCATTGAGCCATTGGGCAAACTGTGAACTGTTTCTTGGTCAGACAAACAAGAATGTACTGGCATTGTAGGAGAATTATGCCAAAAGAAGTAATTAGACTAACATTGGCATCAGCATCGATATTGACTAAAGTTATCATTTAAACATTGGTATCTGCAGCTACCCTGATTTTCACAAACACTGCATCACAACCCGCGACACTAGAGTGTTTCAGCAACATCTCTAAATGGTAGAGACCTAAGGTAATATTTACCTGGTGAGCCCAGACTGTCACAGCTGCATCTGCTGTTCACTGGGTAAATATTACCTTGAAGGATTTGAGAGAGAAATTTGCTTCCTCAACCACGGCTGTCAAAAAATGGTTAATCTCTAGAGAGTTTAATGGTGATAAAAGCAGACACCCCAACGTCACCTGCCTCCAGAATAGCAAATCAAAATATTAATTTGCAGTTGCCAGGTTTCCTCCTGTTGATGGCAGTCACTGTGTTTTCGTCTAAAGGTGTGTTCACACCAAACGCAACTTGGTCGTGCTACCGGGCCGCTTCGAACGTGTGACCAGGTCCCGTCGCTCAGTCACCATAGTTGAAAAATTTTAACTTGTCAGGTGACGTCACATGTGGCTGTGCTGCGACAGCCAATCAGTGTTGTGTGGATGTGTGTGTGTCTATTTTTCAGTGGATGTATGCCGGAAGAGATGGAAGGGTCTGCGGGATGTATATATGGAGAGAAAAAAGACGGAGGGGGAAGAAGTAGGTCAACAGGAGGGCCAGTGAAGAAGTTAAGTTAGCTGTGGCTCGCTTAATGTTGTACTGGAGACACAGATGACACCCGAGACAGTTAACAACAACTGTTTTTACTCCAGCTCACATTAGAGTAACAATCCATCTCCGCGTGGAGTTGTTAGTTAGTGAGTACATTAGTTCTTGCCTTATTCAACAGAAGTGTGAGTTCCTATTCATACAAATATATGATATATGATATGTTTGCAGTAAAACTCAAGTGGTTGTGACATCACTGAGCGACACAGCGCTGACAAAATGAGCTATTTTATGGACACACAAAGCGACCGACTCGAGTGACGCGATTAAACACCCTGAAATCAGGTCAGTGGGCTACTTATACTCACATTGAGGAAGGTTAAATTTTGACATTATGTTTCAGGGTAGAGGCATCTTTGCCAGTGGCAGCCCATTTGACCCTGTGACCCTGCCTGATGGAGGACTTTCTACCCCGGTCAAGGAAACAACGCCTACATCTTTCCCGGTGTTGGACTGGGTGTCATCGCCTGTGCCATCAGACACATCTCTGAGGACGTCTTCCTCACTGCAGCAGAGGTAACGCTCCTACCAACACAGCATATACAAATACTTTTGAAATGTTATTCCAGTTTTTGTCTGATTAAACATGAAGCTGCACTGTCAGATTTGGTAAGAAATAAAAAAAGAGCATTTTTCACCATGAGAAGAAATGCACTTTTATCATGGCTATATAAAGGAAAACTTGGTGACAGGGATTTTTGTATTTTTCATTATTATATACTATTGACAGTTGGGCCAGCAATGATGCTTTATGTGTTTTGCGGTCAGTATCATTAATTTCTGTAAAATAAATTAATTCTAGAAGGCAGCTGATTCTTTAATTTGGAAAAGAAAGATTAATATTTCCCCAGGAGGTTTATTTGAAAAACATCAGTCACATCACTTCCCTCCAGATCCCAGAATATTTAACCTTACACACCAGATGGACCTTTTAATGTATTTTATAAAATACAAACAGTAAGCAATTTTGTACAACAAACTCTCACCAAAGCATGTCGGAGGTTGATGAAAAATATCCTTTCTATCGAGAAATTCTATCAGTGTTGTTGTTTGTCTTTTATTTTAATAAAGAAATGCAGTCCAGATCTGGTATATCTGCTGCTAAAGCTGTAACCTCACCAGAAGAATCGTTAACCACCAATATCTGTTTCTTTGTTAAAGCAGGCTGACCTGAGAGTAATCAGACCCCTAGGATTCATGTACTCCAATTACTTAGTTTCCTCTCTCTGCTTCTGTGTATGTCATGTGTTTTTTGTTTATCAGGCTCTTGCTCACCTGGTGACAGAGAAGGACTTATCAGAAGGAAGACTGTACCCTCCTCTCAATTTGATCGGGGATGTCTCTCGAAAACTGGCTGTCAGGGTGAGGGGAGTTTCATGCCATTAAGATCTTGTTACCTTGATTGTAAATATCTTAATTTCTAAACCCTGTTCTTCACAGATCGTGGAGTATGCATACGAGCACAACATGGCCACCCTTAAACCAGAGCCGACAGACAAAGAAGCGTACGTGAACTCTCTCACCTACAGCACCGACTACGACGAGTTTGTCGTGGACTCGTATCGCTGGCCGGACGCCAGCATGACAGTGCAGTCATGCAAACTTTAACGCGCTGTTCTAAGAGAGAGTGTGAGCTCTGGAGGGGGATGTCAACTACTGAAATGCATATCTTCAGAGGATTTGGAGTTTGGATGTGAAAAAAGCTGTGTGTAGAATTTTCTCATTGATATATTACTGTGAAATAAATGATTACAAAGGTGGTAGTTTTGGAGTGGGAGTGTTCAAGACCCGCCAGAGCAACTTGTAGTTACAGAGTTCAGTATAAATTAAATAAACATACAAAGGGAAATTGTTTTAATGTTCGGTTGAATCATTTTTTAGAACTTGTGAATTGTTGCACTAAAAGTTGAACATGAAATTTTGCATTGATATATTCTGGGAAAGTCCTTCACTGGTTACTTTTAATTGTACTGTATTAGACAGTTATTCTATGACTGTGTTAGCTTTATTCCAAAAACTCTTTGTCAAATAAAAAAGTTTTAAATAAGTATTTTTCTTGTCTGATTACAACATTTTCACTCTTTCTTTCAGTCTGTGAGAAGTTAGTCTAAGGACCTTAGGGTCACCTGCACAAGTCCTGCTTGGACTAATAGTGCATCTCATTTTATTTTGGAGGTTCAAAGAGCCTGAGTGGCACATTTAGATACAGAATCCAGTGGGAATGGCCCTTTAAGTTGGGACTCTTACTAAGAAAGTTGGAGGATCTTAGTTCACAACTGAAACACGGTCAACTCAGGTGTGACCTGAACCATTAGACATCTGAGTTCCAAGGTAAATGAATTACCGTAAGTCTGATACTGGTCTGGTAGTTGTAGTGCCAGTTTGATTCCTCCACTATAGGGGTGTTACTGAAGGGCCCTGAAGCACTAGATACTCCTGCCTGGACTGCACCATCTTCAGTAGCTCTGACTTCTCTCTGTCAACCAGTGATGGAGAGCAGGTTTGGTTTTCTGTTTTTTTTCCAATACAAGTTCAAAGGTGATACTTCTGAAATGACATCAGTAAACTCTTCTGAGTCTTCTGAGCCTCTTCATCAAATTTCTCTGACGAAGAAAAATTAATAGCAGTTAATTTTGTTGACTAATTATTTTCGTCATAGTTTTTGTGAACAACCTTTTTTCCCCTGACAAAAACTGGACAGTAACTAATAAAAACAAGTGCACATGGGCAAAAACTAAAACTAAATGAACAGACATTTTGTCAACAAATAAAAACTGGACTAACATGTTTGACAGAGACTTAATCCAATCAGACCTAATTTGGTCATGTAGAAAGTAGAGACAAGTTAGGAATATATCCAATCACAGCTACTTTGGTTGTGTGGAAAGGTTGGATGAGTTCAGAGGGACATCCAATCACAGCTGCCTTAGCTTCATGGTGGTGGGATAAGTTGGGGAGCAAACCAATCAGAGCTACTGTCTTTATGAATTGATATATTCATGTAGAGCAGGTTCACTGTTTATTTTTTAGCTCTGATTGTAACTGAGATGCTCTGCCAGGTAGCCTAAATAAAGGTGACTGCATTTCACACAAAAGTTTAATTTGTTTCTGTTAATTTATACTTTCAAACTTCACTAGCATTCAATAAAGGGTTATTAGATGTGTCATTTTATCCAAGTGTAAAACATGACTTCAGAAATTCAAGGAAACATAAAAAGACATTTTAAAAATTATATTTACACTTCATATTTTAGTCCACTAAATTTACAGTAGATTTCGTCGACTGAAATGTTGTGAAATTTCATCAACTAAAACTAGACTAAAATTAAAACAATTTAGATGACTTAACTATAACTAAAACTAAAATATATTGAGGCAAAAGACTGTAACTAAAACTAAATTAAAAAGTGCTGTCAAAATTAACACTGATTTATAAAAGGTCAGCTCTTTGAGATGAGGCATCTTTTTTTCAAGAGGGTCCCCCTCTTTATATGGTTGTAAAGGTAGTTATTATAGTGGTATAATCAGTGGCAACCATGGATAGAGAGCTTTTTATTATAAACATTAACAACATTTTATGATTACTGACTGATGATGGTATACAGAAAATCTGCTCAAAATAACTCTAACAGAGTTAATTATGAGCATTTCTTAAGTGTCTATATTGTCTAGATAAGTCCACACCACAAAGTGTTGTTTTCACTCTTTATGGAGAGTTGATACTTTAACTCTCATCAAGTGTAATAATTGACTTTATTTAATCCTCTCCTGGAGGGTTCACTTGTCTGTATTGGGTCAAAAAGACATCAGCTGAAGTGTGATCAGTCAAACAGTTTTCTTAGTCAGTATCTTATAGTCACTGTTGAGCAAGTTACTCAAAAAGTGAATAACTCATTTATTCTTTTAAAAGTAATATTCTTTCTGTATTACATATAGAGTAACTAGTTGCATTACATTGTGGATGCTTGTTACTTTTCCTCTCCAAAGCTGACTTACAACAGGTTTACAAAGAAAAGGTTGAAACACATTTTAAAACAGACATTAATATATTTGCATCTTTCACAATCACAAATATAAAATGAAGTTAACATTTTGAGTTATTCAAAGCACCCTAGCAGGGTAACACTCCATGTCATTAGCTCAAATCATCTCAAACAGCTTTTTTGAACATGACAGTGGGTTCACTGGACTCCAGTGGCCTCCACAGTCACCAGATCTCAATCCATGGATCAAAATCTGTGAGGGATGCTCCCAGCATCTTGCAGATCCCATGCTACGGAGAATTAATGTAGCTCAGCAGTCAAAAGGCGGTCCAACCTGGCAAGGTGTACCTAAAAAAGGGTTTTGGTGAGTATATTTTTCTGCTCTCTGGTGCAAGGGAAAAGAGAGGAATGTAACCTAAATCCAGTCCTTTTTAACATACACACGGATCAGGCATGACATTACGACCACCATACCCTGACTGGCCTGCAGCTGTACAGCCCCACACACAGAAGACTGTGATGCTCTGTGTGTTCTGACGCCTTTGTATCAGAACAGCATTAACTTCTTCAACAATCTGAGCAACAATAGCTTATGTTGGATCAGACCACATGGTCCAGTCCTCATCATCATTGGCCTCCCATGACCCCGTCGCTGGTTCATCACTGCTCCGAGTGTGCTCTCTTGTTCCTCTGGCGCCCTTCAGAGGCAAAAAGATGTCACTGCAACCTACTTCCCCGTGTCTGAATCAAATTATGAATCAGCTCTGTGGTCAAATGTGTCTTTTTTCTTGTTCATTTTTGAAGACAGGTTTTATATGAATACTTACTGTATGATTCCTGATCAGCATGTGACAAAGTAAAACATTAACTTTTATTGTTGTCATTCTAAATATTATATATATTATAAAGGAAGGTTAATCACTCTTCATCCATCTCACTTTTACACATAGATACTACATGGACTACATAATCAGCAGGTGATTCATGCTGCTTTGTGTTGTAACTGTGCACCCTTGTCCAGTGTTGTCTCATTTAAACTGAGGACGATTTTACATTAATAAATCAATCAGTGTCCAGACAGTCAGTACCAGAGGCCCTTTCTGTCCTGCTGCTCATCCTGCTCCAAAATCAATAAAGGAGCAGTCAGACCAGTCAGTGAGCAGGGTTGAGTGGATGCCACAGGCAATATTTTGTGAGGCAACATTATTTTTCTAACTTACTTTGCTCTACTCTGCCTTTAAATTCAGCTGCAGGCTTCAATCACTCTGACATGTTGATCAATATGTCTCAAAGTCAGCACCATGTGGTTAGAAAGCTGTCTGGACCATAGTGGTACATCACAACTCCAAAGCATTAATTAGTCAATCAATCAATCAATCTTTATTTGTATAGCGCCCCGTACATGACAAGTGGTATCTCAAGCCACTTTACAATAGAGCAGGCTGAAGCCATACTCTTCAACTTCTACAGGATTATGTCTGCATGTATGTAATGTTAACTTAGTGAAAGGACATGTGGTTTGTGGCAAATACATTACATTGATTACACTGGCACATTGCTGATGCCAGCTAAAGGCACACAAACAGTGGATTGGTTGTGCATAAGAGAAGAGGCATGGCTCGGAGCACAACCATGAAAGGAGGGGAAGTTACATTGTTTCCACTGTAGCTTCCAAGTTGCATACCTTAGCTTTAAGTAATGCACGTAAGATGGTAAGGAAAGAGTGGTTTATAAACTCAAAGTTTTTGTGTCAGGGAATGATGCAAAGGACATTGTTGTCTGTCGTGGTCTTTGTTTCAAACCTGTCTTAAAAAATCCTGGATTCACACCCAGACTCGGATCAACACCAAACCAAATCACTTTTTCCTTGTGCCTTGAGTAACATTCCCTGTTCATTTTCATCAAAATCTGTTCACAACTTATTGAGTTATCCTATTCACAAACTACTATAGAGCAAACTTACAAAGACTGAAAAACATAACCCCAATGGCAGAGGTAAAAATCCAGCTTTATGTGAATGTATCAGTGGTTTAGTCTGGAAGATTATTCTATTATCAATTGGAGGGCTGGAGCCTGCTTTGGCCTTAACATGTTGATGTGTCCTTGAGCAAGACACTGAACAGATCCTCTAAGAAGTTCCCCAAATTCATCATCTACAACAAGTTCAATGTTTCAAATTCAAATTTATCTTGTAGCATTACTAATGAATACTTGTCAGATTTATTTTGTTGATGTGTGGCCCTTGCTGGTGAAAAACCTAGTTATCTGTAAATCAGCTGCATCTCTGTCCTTTCTCTTCTCTCTCTGCTCCTCCTTCATCACCCTGCAGCTCATGCCCGGGCTGACTGACTGACAGCTCAAACCACACATCACTTTGACCTTGTGGACAGTCTCACATTAAATTGGACCTTGCTGAGACCTTGTGATCAGTGTCAATGAATGCAGACCCCGAGGGGGTGCTGTTTGTGTGAGTCTGTCTTACCTTAGGCAGACGTGTGTGTGTGTGTGTATATGTGGGTGTGTGTGTGTGTGTGTGTGTGTGTGTTTGTACTGCTATCTTTGTGAGGACCATCATGGGTTTATAACCTTTCAAGTGAGGACAATTTTTGAAAGTGAGGACATTTAGGCCGGTCCTCACAAGATTTTCACTGCAATAGCCTCCAGAGGCTGTAAACATGCTTCTCTCAAAGTTTCAGAGAGGTCCTCAGAAAAATACAAAACTGAGAAAAAATACACACAACATCCTGTGTGTACTCAGTCTGAATACACACACATTTTGCTCTTTATTGCCCCCCACTGGTAGTTTTTGATTACTGCACCAGAAGGTCTTAAACTAAAGAAATGACAGTTTCCAAGTGCTCTAGAGTAAAATAAGACATATTATGTAAAATGTCACTTTTGTTTTGTATTCCTACGATATTTAAAATAAATTAAAAAAAAAAAAATTAGGTTGTAGTTTGTCATTACATTAAATTCACAGAAAAAAAGGCTCATAGACCCTGCCTGAAGTCTATTTTGTTTATATCTTTTTTTTTTTGCCTGAACTTGTTGCCATCTTCATAAAGCTAACTGTAATGTCACAGACCTATCTGAAATATATCTGATATTACAGCTTGTCAGAACAGATATTAAAAGTGTTTCAGTCTTCATTTTGCTACTCTTCTTTAAATAAGTGTACAACAGAAGTGCACATTTGTCTTCAATCAGCAGCACACTGTGCTCATGTTAGCCATAGTTAATGTTTTGGGTCTTGATAGAATTAGTGGAACTGAGACCACTTTACTTTTGACCAAAGGATGAACTGATTAGATTTTCACAGGTCAGAGGTAACTCATGAATGTGATATATCAGAAATGGTTTGGGGAAGTTTCTCCAAGTCTAAAAGTCATGTCTATTAAGACCCAATGATGGATTGAACAGAGTTGGGTGTCGTGGGTCAAAGGTCAAGGTCACTGTGACCCCAAAGAAACATTTTTGGCTATTTCTCAATGAGTAATATGATAAGTCTGATAAAGGATAATGAAGTGATGACATTTCATATTCAATAAGCCAAAGGTTAACTTTATTGTGACACACAGAAAATGAAGTTCTGGCAGTTTTTCATCACTATAGCTCAAGAAAAACCAAACTTCAGTGGTGTGCAGAGGCAAACAATTGTGATGCTGTTATTCTAACCTAAAATTAAACATTAATCCAGTTTTTCAAATGATGTGGCAGCATATGCATGAAGTATGTATGGATGATAAAAACTGCAATATGACTACTGCTTTTGTGAATGTCTTAAATATTACACATGCAAAACTTCTACTTGTCAAGACAAAGATTACAAAGACTAATGATACACGACTTAAAGTTAAAGACATGTAAAACAGTGTTTTAGTGCATAAACTGTAATCATATCTTGTGGTATTTTTGCAAATTGCACAAACTTAGATCCATCTATTATATATAGCATGTCTATAATACTTTCTATTATATAATTTTAGAGCATTTAGGTCATTTAATTGATTTTTTCTGTTTGTACATTTTGTCCATGCATGCTATTTTTTGTTCTCAAATTTCCCTCTACAAGGGACCAATAAAGATATAGCATATTTTAATTTAATCTTCCCTTACTTTAGCTGAAGCTCTTAAACATACTTAGTTTTGAGAATACCATGCAAATCACCAGTTTATTATACAGTGTTGAAAAAAAAGTTTTTTGGACACCCCATGCATTTGTTAAATATTGCATTAAGATTCGCTCTTAGGTCAACAAGTGTGATTTCTTTTAGTACAGTCACAGCCAAAATACTAAAAAAATCCTAAAAAAGGCATTTAAAACTTAAAATTGATTAGTTCCATAAAAATACATAACAAATTTTGAGTATTGGGTCATTTAGTGATCAGTACTCCGATAATAAAGGTTTTGCTTTTTTTTTTATTTAAAAAGAACAAAGATACATCAAACAGAATGTAAACAAATTAATAAAAAAAAACTTCAACACAGAGGAGGCCAGGTAAAGCTTCAGAAAAAGCTATTGATTATTGCTGATAAGTATTTTAAAGACAGCATCCAGTATTATCAGTTCTGTGCAGAACAGCATCACCAGCATTTTGGTGTATATAATAATCCATCCAACTGTTAGGTATAACAATGATATATTTCTAACCCTTATCTGCAAGACCCTTTAGTGTAACACCTGATAACCTAGTTTCAATAGCTAAAAAACGGGGACCAGATGTCATAAAATACCTTTACCTTCCACTTTGAACAGTGTGTTAGATATTCTAAAGGTATGATATCAACGATCAATCTATGCCAGTCAGCAGCTGTAGGTGGTTTACAGTCTATCCATTTCAGCAATATAGCTTTTCTTGCACGGAAAGTAAGGACACATAAAAGTCTCTTGGAATTTGAGTTTTGAATTGCTTATCTGGCAGTCCAAACAAAAAATACAAAGGATCCTTGTTCAGTTTAATACTGAAAATCATGTGTTTGCATTTCATGCAGAGATCAGATTTATTTTGATCCATTTTGTGCCTAAGTTGGGGGTTATCTGTAGATGGTGCAGCAGCCTGAATTGATTTTCTTGCATCCTTTTACAAATGGAGATATTAATTGTCAGTTTCCATATTTGCAACCAAGTTGTCAATTCAATATTTATACTTGGATCATTTTTCCAATTAGTGGACATGAATGCTGGCTTGCCCATATCAAATGTAGACAATGCCTTATATCCAAGCCCAAGGATGCCTTTTTTCCTTCCAGCAAAAAACGTATTTTCTAGTGGCGATAATTTGTGAAATGGGCTCCAGTCTTTTGTGCTATTCAAAAAGCTACGCAACTGAAGATATCTAAAAAAAATCAGTTTGGGGTATGTTATATTTTCTATGTAGCTGATCAAATCAGAGTGATATTTTCCCTTAATACAGATTTCCTACAGTAACTATCCCTTTGTTTTTCCACAGCTCAAACCCTTTATCTGTAGAACCAGGTATAAAGCCTATATTTCCCCTGATGGGAGAAAGAGCTGGCAGTTTTCTCTGTAGTCCTTCAATTCTTCTCATGTCTTGCCAGGCTTTAAGAGTTGTATGTACAATATATATTATATCATATCATATTTTATCATATATCATATTGTATTATATCATATTGTATCATATTATATTATATCATGTTACAGTATATTATATTATATTATATTATATTATATTATATTATATTATTTTATATTATATTATATATTTATCATATTATATTATATTATATCATATATGGTATGATAGGACTTCTGGTTTGGGAGGGGCTAGCAAAACGGTTCCAGCACAGTATGATTAAAGAGTTTTCAGAGGTCCCAGATCCCAGGTTTCAGCTCTCTAAGTGTCACAGAGGTGAAATGAGAGCAAAAGAGCAACAGTGGTGAAAAAACATGTCTTTTTGGCCCTCATTCATGCCTCCAGGCACCTGGAGGTCTGAAAACATGCATGGGTATTCACATTAACCTAAATATAGAACCTATGTGTTTTGGTTAAGATCGGTTAAGGAATCTGTGAGATTTTGACCTTTTTTGGCCTTTTTGGACATTAAACGGTTAATCCTCGTGCACGGGCCCCTTTCGAGCTAGGGACCTGAAAATTAATTTGGAAAGTCAGGGGGAGGCCTAGTAGTTGTGTCTCCGATTTGGTATCAACAGATCCACAAACGAGGGAGCACGCCTTATTTTTGCATGTTTGAAGGACTCAGGCTTCATCACTACTAGTAGGCCTCACTGCTGGAAAGTGTGGGTTCCGATGGGGCTAGAAGCTTGAAAACTGATACAGTGCTTCATATCACTGCTCTAAATACACCCACAACATATCAGACCTCTACTCCACTCGGAAAACATTTGTGTGTGGCTTAATATGTAGCACAAAATGTTTCCAGAAAGGTCAGGGGGCAATGTTTTTCTACTGGGACCCCGGGGCGGATCTCTTAGGTTGTTATACTAGGCTATATTTGGAGCAGAACTGTGGTGGTTTGGTGTCTCTGTGACCTTCCTGTGACCCCTGGTGCCATGTCAAAATTTCAAAATTTTGGACTTTGAAGCCCTATAAATCGTTCATTTTTGCATCAAATGAGCTGAAACTTTAAGAGGTGATTCAGCTCACCTCCATGAACAATTGATTTCAAGGGCAAGTTTCTAGGTCATTCTTGGAGCTACTTCCGGTTTGGGAGGGGCTAGCAAGACGGTTCCAGCACAGTATGATTTTAGAGTTTTCAGAGGTCCCAGATCCCAGGTTTCAGCTCTCTAAGTGTCACAGAGGTGAAATGAGAGCAAAAGAGGACAGTGATCATGTCAGACATTAAAGGGATACACCTTCACAGTCTCAAGCAGCTGCCATTTGGCCCCCTGTGGAGCTAGGTGGCTGAAATTTAAATTCCTAATTCCCTGGGGCCCCTAGTACTTGTGATAAAAATTTGGTCCCAACTGGCCAAAAAATTAGGGTTACGATCTAATTCTACTGGCAGAATGGTCTCAGGGTATAAGAGGCTAACGAGACTTTATTTTCCAGCAAGGACAGGGGGCAATGTTTTTCTACTGGGACCCCGGGGCTGATCTCTTAGTTTGTTATTCTAGGCTATATTTGGAGCAGAACTGTGGTGGTTTGGTGTCTCTGTGACCTTCCTGTGACCCCTGGCGCCATGTCAAAATTTCACATTTTTGGACTTTGAAGCCCTATAAATCGTTCATTTTTGCATCAAATGAGCTGAAACTTTAAGAGGTGATTCAGCTCACCTCCATGAACAATTGATTTCAAGGGCAAGTTTCTAGGTCATTCCTGGAGCTACTTCCGGTTTGGGAGGGGCTAGCAAGATGGCTCAAAAAGCATATGAGTTTAGATTTTTCAGAGTTCCCAAATCCCAGGTTTTAGTTTACTAAGTGTCACAGGGGTCAAATGGGAGCAAAAGAGCAACAGTTGTGAAAAAACATGTCTTTTTGGCCCCTGTTCATAACTGCAGGGCCCTGGAGGTCTGAAAATGTGCATTGGTATTCATATCGGACATTCAATAGAGAGCCTGTGTGTTTTGAACCAAATTTGATAAGGAATCTCTGAGATTTTGACCTTTTTGACCTTTTTGTACACTAAAGGGTTAATTGTCAAGTGAGAAACAGGCCAGTGCTCAGGCCCCTTTTGAGCTACGGGTCTGATATTGCATATGCACACTCATTGGGGGACCTTATACTTGTGTGAGAGTGTTGGAGTCAATAGACCTAAAAATGAGGGAGCTGGACTAATTTTTACATGCTGGAAGGCCTCAGGCTTCAATCCTAAACTGAGAAACAGGCCTTTGTTAGGGCCCCTTTGGAGCTAGGGATCTAATCTTGCACAAGCACACTCACTGGGGGCCCTATTACTTGTGTGAGAGTTTTGGAGTCAATAGACCTGTAAATGAGGGAGCTGACTAATTTTTTCATGCCTGCAGGCCTCAGGCTTCATCACTACTAGTAGGCCTCAGGCATGAAGTCAAGCCCTTGGGCCCTACATAGCAGGTGTTTAAGACATCAGAAATGTTGTGGGCTGTGAGATGAACAACTGTATCAATTTTCAAGGCTCTAGCCCCATGGGAACCCCCTTTTTCAGTAAAGGACATGGGCAAACCCCCAGTTTCCCCTGGGAACTGTCCCTGATTTAGCTGGTGGATACAGGAAGTAGCTAGAGGGCTTAAAATATGGGTTGTGGGCATGTCTCTGGCCCCTGATAGCACACAATAGATCTCAGAAATCTAGCACCTTCTTGTAGCCCTTAGCTACATCAGGAACACTTACCAATACCACATATGGGAAACTGGGGGTTTGCCCATGTCCATGTTTGTCTGTGTTTTATCCTTATTATAAGCCTACTGTTTTCAACCATGTTAGTATTAAAGATCTACAGATGGCAGTGACAGTCTGATGATTCACTGCTTTGGATCAGAATTAAATACTGCGTGTCAACTCTTGTACAGTCTGGGGAAAAAAATCTGGTTCAGACAAATTTGTCATGATAAATTGCCAAAACTTCATGATCTTAAGCCTTTTCATCACTATATGCCAGTTCTGATTTTAATGAGTTTTAATGTGTACACAGGTTGAAAAATTGACAACATTGGGTCTGGGTGATTAAAATCATCCAAGCCTGTTCAATTATGTTGCAAAGTCTGTGTCAGCCACAGTTAGCATTAGCTTGTAGCATCAGGAGTAAGGAGGGCTTGTCATTTTCTATCATTAACTAGAGTCGATTTGATCATCCTTTTTTCACAGCATCATTTATAGAAGTCCTGGAAATGTTTGAAACATTACAACGCTGCGTCTGTGTCCTGTGGTGTATGAAGTTGAGTTGTCTGAAATCCTTACTATTCACACACAGCAACAGTTGTTTCGACTGCTATATCTGATTCAAAGTCTGTTTGGTAAATTCCAACAATGCTTATGCCGTTGGGGCGGCATTGACATTGCAAGAAACTTGACAATAATTGGCTGTCACAGCACAACGTCACGCGATGTACCATTGCAGTACTCTGTTTTTATGGTGCTTTAAATTTTGTTCAGAAAAATTACTGTAGGTTCCTTTAATTTTCAATGATGTTTTTTATTCTTGTGGTTTTGACAAAACTCAAGATTACCAATCACTTTGAGGTTTGAGATTTCAATTTATTGCGGCAATGAAGGTGATGGATGCCTCATCATGTGATTCCCATTGCATGTGTCACGAGATTCATGTTGCATGAAGTGACATTACGTGTAATCACATCTTTATATTGATTTTGTAGCCTTTGTTTTCTTGTAGCGTTCTTCACTTTTGGTCTGAACACACCTTGATGATAACAATGATCAAAAACAAACCATAGCAAAACCTTGCCTTCAAGGCTTGGATTGCCTTTTTCTGTTGTCACAACGCTATCCAGTAAGCACTGAATAGTCATAGATTTCCATACTTGCTATGCTCCCTACCATGTACTAACTCTCCTGTCATTTTAGATCCATCCACCTGGATCCGATCCCCATCACCTCACTCCCCTGCCTACCTGCCTGTATCCCTGTCTCCACTTTCATAGATCCAGATTGTCTGAATTATGTTCCACCTGCAGCTTTCCAGCTCTTCCTCTTTGCCTGCCTGATCCTGCCTGCATTATGTCCTGCAAGCTCAACTGACTTATCTCTCAGCACAACCCACCTTTCTGATTCAGTTGCTCATTTGTATCAGCCTGTTGATCTTTAAACAAATTATTTTTAGACCACAAGTTAAGATGAACTCTCACCTCTCCTGCCTGTCTCTACATCATATATCTGGGTTCACTCCTGTTCCCCTGTGAAAACCATTACACATGTTGAGAATTACTTTGTTTTGTCTGAATTCTGATCTGTCACATGCATCTTGAGAATAAATTAAATTGAGCAAAAAACAATCTCATCAAGTAATCAGGCTGAAAAAAGAGGAACTGAGTATGATCATTAAAATAGAGACTTGAAATTGAGTAGTTGTTTGTAAAGACAAAATTCAATTGTGTGGTATTAAAATGTTTTGATATCAACAGGAAATCAATATTTAATCTGTGTTCAATGCTAAGTGAAACAATATTAAAACCCAAAATGAAACATCACTGTATTCCGGTATTTCACACAAGTGTAACAAAGAAGTTAAAAATCCACTTCTTAATCCTCCTATATACTTTCAAGGCCATCCACAACCTCCCCCCAACTCCCCATCTGTCTGACCTCCTCCACAGTGCCACCCCCTCTCACTCCCTCAGGTCCTCCTCCTCCCTCCACCTCTCGGTGCCCTCCACTCATCTCAGCACCATGGGCAGCAGAAATTTCAGTCGCTCTGCTCCCAAACTCTGGAACTCTCTCCCCACTCAGAAACATGGACTCTCTACCTCACTTCAAAGCACAGCTCAAAACTCATCTCTTCCAACTGGCATATTCCCTTTAACTTCTCACACCCATTTTAACCTGCTTTCATTTTTGTCTGTAGTTTTTATTTATTTTAAATTGTGATTTTAACTGTGTTTTATTCATCTGTAAAGCGTCCTTGAGTGCTGAAAAAGGCGCTTTTAAATAAAATTCATTTTTATTATTATTATTATTATTGTTGTTGTTGTTAAAAAGACCATTTGAACAGTGTTTGAAAAATGACCTCCTAAATGATTTACTGCATATTTCCATACTTTTTCATACAGAATATTTTGTGTTAAACCTCAGTTTCCCTTTATTTGCAGGCTGACACACCAGAGGCCTGATAGAGCACAGGAGAAAAGATCTTAAACTAATAGACATCCTTTTGGAGAACAGTTTTTTGGCAGATATTCATACTAGGACTGGGTGATTTGTCCTGGAAATCAAGTTGTAATATTTTTAGGCTATATCTTTTATCTCTATATGACATATATCTTGATATTTTTTAAATCTCCTTTAAAGCACTTAATTAATGTTGGACTGGGAGACAAAATGAAAGATACCATCACATGATATACCATCTTGGCTACAACAATATTGTAGGTATGACTTTTTTTCACAAAATATTAACACAATAATATATTGGATAAAGTATCATCAATGATGTGAATATGATGACTATGTGAGCCAAGGAAAGCACTGAAACAGGGAGAACAGTCTAGTAAGTTGATAAACTTACATTACTTTCATGTATTTCAGTCTTTATTCAGTCTTTAAAACCAGGAAATAACACCATTACTGCCATATCTCAGTATCCACAATCTAAGACAGTGTATCTCATATCTCGATAACGGTATAATATAATAAATATAATATTGATATATTGCCCATTTGCTGTACTACTGTTGCACCTTTACTGTATTAAAGATTTAAGTTACTTACACTTTAGGACTCTATTTTCTATAGTACACTTCAGAGGTAAATGTACTTTCTAATCCCCTAGATTTTGCTGACCACTTATGTTGCTCTGGAAATCCCAAATAATTCTACAATATGTTGTCAACACAGAAACTTTGTAGTATTTTTATGGGTTTAAATTAGATTTAATCATCCTTGAATTTACAAAAAATGTAATTTTTCACTTAGGAGGAATTAAGCAGTTAACAGTCTCTTTTCCATATGAAACACTAGAATAAAACATTAATGCATTATTGATAATAATATGTAAAATAAATTAATAATAATAAAAATAAAATATAAAATGATGAATACAAAACAGAATACAAATATAGTAAAGCAGGGTATATTCTGAGAGAGGCTCAGTAGTTTATTTTTGATACTTACTACATTTTTATTGCCTTAAAATTTTAATGCAGGATTTTTAGTAATATAACAGTATCTTAACATTGTAGGGTCACTTCTTCCACTACTCTGTGCAGATAAATTAAATTCATCTACTTAAATGTAAGTTTGCAGCCTGTAAAAAGGCCTGAGAGTCAGAGCTGAAAAGTGCTGATATTGTGGTGCACTCTGCCTGCACTCTGCAGCCTCAACTAATGGCCCATCAAGGGGAGGGGCCGCTTATCCCCCGCACCTGTGAGTGGGGGATGGGCAGTGAGCAGAGCTAGCTTCCAGCCCTCACCTTAGCTACTCTGCTTGTGCTGTGGGCCTGCTAGCTGAAGGAGCATGATGAAGGAGCGTCGAAGGAGTCTTGACAGGCTCAGGAGGAGAGTTCAGCAATTACGACTGCATCACGAAAACTGCGAAAGGCGTTTTTCTCAAAGAATCTGCCAGCAAGTAAGTGTTAAAATATTTTAAGTTGCAGCTTTTATATGTCAATTTATGCTAGCTGTGTACTATTATTTTGTGATTTAGAAACATGTCACCATTTAAACTTTCTAAACTGCAAGGTGGAAATATCAAGTTATGCTAAACTTTAAGCTAAAAAAGGTAACTGTTACTCTAGTTTTGTATGTGACCATAAATCTGACTATACAAGTTTATAAGAAACCAGTTAACTGCTGCAGTATATAGTTAACCCATCAGATTTTCTGACAAATGAAATGATAAAATCATGGTTCTAACCTTAATTTAAAGCAATCTCTTAATGTATGTTCACGTCTAGTTTATGACATTTCTCAGTATGAGGAAATACATTTAGGTGCTTGTGATTAATGTAAGGTGTAGTGTCTTTCAGTCTTCATGTTTTTATTACTTTGTTAAAATACAATTATTTTGTCTTTGTGAAATTTAGAGGCATTTCACAATTAAACTGTGAAAAAATTGTGACAAATGTGCAAGTAACATGTTGCTTCAATTGTAAAATATTTTAACTAAACTTAAAATGTGACTTTAGGAGACAAACCGTGGCTGTAAAGGCTAGTTGGTTAGATATACTTGAGATGTAAGCAGGCTAAAATCAGCTCTTACACTTTGTGTGAATAATAATAATTAGCTGTTTAACTTGATATAGTACCTTTCATTTTGTTTAACTCCTACCCATCCTTTTAACTGTCAGTTCAGTTATCACAGTGCACAGGGTATGTTGGTGTGAACTTACATCCTGTAACACAGATGACAGCTGTCACTGAAAAAATGTGATTTGATCTTTTAGACCTGAACTAAAGAAAATGTGATCTTGTGTGATCTTAAGATGGAGCAACATGCTATTTCTGAAATTACGCAAAGCACAAAATACAATAAACCTGCAAATTATTTCCCAGAAAACATTAACAATCTACAAATTGTCAGTGATCAATTCATAAGATACATGTGTACAATCTTCTGCTTTACATGACAGCTGTGCTGACAAAGTGTAGGCTCGTACAGAGGGGCTAACTAATGGTGCTTGAGCACCTGCCTATTTGCCCCTAATGCTGAAAGTGTGTATTTGCCAAGGCAACTATATTTTCACTGTAATGAAGGCTGGGTAAAGAGACAACTTTTCCAAGACAAAGTATATCAGTAAATTCTGTAGTGAAGCATAGGACAATGTACGGTCAAGGTGTTCAACATAATTTTCAGTAAAGCCCTGCAACTGAACCTCTCCTCTCTTGATGCGCAGCTCTGCCCCACTCACCATGTAGTTCTTCTGAAACACTGAGGGAGATGCAGCGCTGCTGCTCTGTTTTTATTAGACAATCAGACATAGGCCTGAGTGTTACACAGACGATGCAAAATCAGTTGGTTTGATAAAGAAATGAGCAATCCAGGTTAAAATCATTATAACACCTTGAAGTATACTATAGTTCAGAACAGAAAGACTTCAAATAATACCTTGCAAACCAACAAACAAATATTTATATTTACCTATTTTTGAATCAGGCTCCAGAAACTGAAATGATGGCAGATCTGTGTCTGGCCCATAAAGTGGCTGCATGGAAAATTAAGAATTTGTAATTTATAGCCCATTTCCTGATGGAGTACATCATTATTATGTTAATTGTACCGACCAAATTCAGTAAATGAAAGCATGCAGATTACAGTGTGTAGATTGTATGTATTCATGATGAGAATTTTTTTTTTTACAGTCATTTACATATTATATACATGACAGTGCCTTTTTAACAATGTAGCATTGATTCTTGTTTATTGTTGTATGAGGATGAATGTAGCAGAAAGATATCAATGCACAACTGTATAGTAAAACTTTCTAGAGGTGACTAGTTACCTGTGATTGTAATCATTTGTTGAAACTGTACCACACACTAACATTTAAATACTATCTTTTCTCTGAATTGTTAGGTCCAAAACACAATGACCCAGAGGCCAAATGAAGTAAGTAACCTTTCAAAATCAATATACCATACTTATTCAGACTTACTGAAATGGTCAAACGAGGAAATCAACCTCTCACCTGTGCCTCATCAAAAAGCTTTGATTTTGGATTTTTACTGAAAATGAACTGTTTCATGATATCTACATATTTTGTTCAGCACAGTAATCTTCGCAGATAAGAATCACTTTGATTTTTGAAGTGTTAATTAAATTGTTAGCAGTAAAATGTTAAGTCATAAACAAACTACATTACGGTCACATGAATGGAACATGCTTACCACAGAGTCTTGCTTCACTATTACTGTGCTTGTTTTCTAAGAACTGATCAATTGTACAATTAGAGTTAAAATAGTTTGCAACTAACGCTGCCCTGTAAAGACAGGCTGTTGAATAGATTAATCTCCTTGTTCAACATTATGACAGTTAATCTCCATTACAACTAATACAGTCTCAGTAAGACACTCATTTGCCACAATTTTAAAGACATGTAATTGGTTTTTTGTATTTGAAATGTGAAGTATTTAATAATGTTTTATGTAATGGAACAAAATGTGTAAATATTGATTAAATATTGAAATGCTGAATGACTTCAGGTTAAAAAGGGACTTGTTAATTCGACACTCTGTGTCTTAATTGAAACAGGTTGACAAAGTTTAATTTAGACTGACTGAATGGAATGTTGTTTAATGTGGGCTAGTCTGGTCCTTGATATTTACCAAGCGCTACAGAATTCAAAAATTGGTTCTTCTTACTAAAGCTTTGTTATGAATGAATTTATGGATGTGATATTATTAACTATAAAAACAAACAGTTTTAACATTTGCAAGGTGCCTTCTTGCTGAGAGTTGGTATATATGAGTAAACTCTCTTCATGTATGTGGAGCTAGAGCCAGTCAACTTCAGGTAAATTTAGTTTTGTGCACTAATTAGCTCAACTGCATCAGTTAGTTACCTCTGCCAAGGAGGTTATGTTGTTGAGTTGGCTGGAAGAAAAGAATCAAACACTAGTCATTCAAATTACTATTTGACCACTGTTGATTTGGTTGATGGTTGTAACACTAGAAGAGTTCTAACGCCACAGTTTTCTCTAGTCAGGGATAAGCTAGGAGTCACATGATTATTACCGCTGCCAAGGAGGTTATGTTTTTGGGTGGTTTTGTCTGTTTGTCTGTCTGCTAGCAACATAGCTCAAACAGCTGTGGGCAGATTTTGATGAAACTTCAGAAAATGTCAAAAATGGGACAATGAATGATTGATTAGATTTTGAGGGTGATCCAGATCACCGTCGGGATACAGAAATTTTCATTGGTGGAACTGAGCTGCTAGGCAGAGGTCTGCGCTCTCTGAGTGCATTTCTAGTTGACAATAAATTCATTTCATTTCACCAGGATAATCCACTCAGCATCATTATTGCTCTCCAGGGTTTGTATTAAAGACAAAGAAAACATTATAAAGACTGAAGACTAATTTGATTAGTTCTAGACATAAACACATTTACAAAGACACAAAGTAAATGCATGTTAATTAAAATGCATGAGGATGGCAACATTATGATTGATGGTAATGTTTATTTAAACAAAACTTATCAAAAAGTGAAACCGTTCCAATCTAGTATTAGTGAGTAAAAAAGTTAAACTGCAAGACTTAGAACTACTTTTTCTCCAACGCATATGCTTTTTGCTTACAGTTGGACAATATTCGCGAGGAGTCGGAGAGTGAGTCCTCTGAATCTGAATTTTCCAGCCATATGGGATCAGACACAGAGTACAACCCAGCTCAGACTGAATCATCGTCTGATGATGAGGATGTGAAAATCTTGGTTAAACCTTCTTCATTTGAGGAATCATCCAGTGATGAAGCTCTTGATAGTCCAGATACAGTTTCAGGAGAAGACAAACATCAACAAACAGGCAAGTGCAACATTAAAAAACACAAAAACCCCAGAACTTATGTGAAAAGAAAGAATAATAAAGAAAAAATGAAGAAAGACAAAGTGAAAAGTGTGACTGTAAAAACCTGCACAAAAAGGGAGGATGGCAAACGATCATGGGACAAAAAGCACTACTGTCTTTACTGTGGAAAGCCACACTCAAAGATAGCAAGGCATTTGGAGAGAAAACATATGGGGATCAAGGATGTAGCATATGCCTTCAGCTTTCCGGTGAGATCAAAAGACAGAAAGGTTCTTCTGGATGAACTACGTAATAAAGGGGATTTTAAGCACAATTGCCAAAGTCCTGGAAAAAGGAAGGGGACAACTTGTGACATGCAAGCAGCCCTCTCATAAGGCCTTGGTTGAGGATTATTTACCCTGCACATATTGTTATGGGATGTTTGTAAAAAAGGAGTTGTGGAAACATCAGTCCTCATGTGGAAGCAAAAAATCTTGTATGACAGACAGTGAAACAAATAGAAGAAGAGACGTACAAAGTCGTGCTGCACGCCTGCTTCCAATCACTGCTTCCTCCACCGGATGTCAGAAGATCATCAATAACATGCGACAAGATGGTGTATCCTTTCATATCAGGACAGATTCTTTGATTTGCAGTTATGGTGAAGCACTGTTTGCAAAACATGGGCGAGTGAAGTCAAGATACCAGTACATTGCACAGAGAATGAGGGAGCTTGGCCGATTCATGTTGGTTGCTAAAGACATGGACAAGACTGTAAAGGGTCTGGAAGACTTGTGTGAGCCATCAAGGTTTAAGTTTGTTGTCAGTGTGGCAAAGAAGGTTACAGAGTTTAGTCCAGGCAAAAATGAGTATGGAAAACCATCCACTGCTGTCAAAATTGGATTCTGTCTCAAAGGAGCAGCGGAGGTCCTGATTGGACAAACACTCATGAATGATGATGACCTGGCTGAGAGGAAGGCAAAAAAATTTCTGGAACTTTTGGAAAAAAACTGGAGGACCCATGTTTCTGTCAGTGCTCATCAAACGATACAAGAAAAGAGATGGAACAAGCAAGATGACATCCCACTTACCAAAAACGTGACGACTCTGAGGGATCATCTGAGGATGAAGGAAGATAAAGCAAAGGAACAACTAACAAAGGAGCTAAGTCTAACAGCCTACAAGATGTTGAATGAGACAGTTCTGGCACAGGTCATCATATTCAACAAGCGGCGTGAAGGGGAGGCATCACGCTTGACTCTTGACACCTACAAGACAGCAAGCACAAATCCCATAAACGAGGACATCTATGAAACCTTGTCTCCACTAGAGAAAGAGCTCAGCAAGCTTCTAACTCGCATAGAGGTCAGAGGAAAAAGAGGCAGGAAGGTACCCATTTTCTTGACAGAGAGAATGACGGAGTCAATTGACTTGTTGATTAAAAGAAGGGATGAAGCTGGCATACCTGCTGAAAACCCTTATCTATTTGCAAGACCTGGTGCTATGACAAACATACGTGGATGTGACTGCCTGCGAAAATATGCAGAGGAAAGCAAAGCAGAAAACCCTGAGCTCCTGAGATCAACTAAATTAAGAAAGCAGGTTGCCACTCTCTGCCAACTCCTGGACCTAAGTGAACAAGAGCTGGAACAAGTTGCAAGGTTTATGGGGCATGACATCAGAGTTCATCGGGACTTTTACCGACAGACGGACAAAACCTTTCAAATCGCCAAGATAAGTAAACTACTGTTTGCAATGGAGCAAGGCACTGGGACTTTAAAGGGAAAGAACCTCAACACCATCAACCTCTCTGTTAGTGGTATGTATGCACTAACAGCTGACACAGTTTTGTCCTGCTTTTTTAATGCCATCATGTACAGTATTCTCACAATATCCCTGGAAATCTATAGCTAATAACAATAGCTAAAAGAGGTCTGAAAACAAAGAAGTGTACATGCATTTACAAGTCCAAGGAGAAGGCTAGTGCCTTGTAATTTGTACAGTCTAAATCAGCTGGACAGTATCAGTCTCATTTCATAAAAACACATCGTCAGGCAATCCATAAAGATACACAGTAACACCTTTTTATGAGAAGATGATATATATATAATGACTAGTACATTTTTGAACTACAAAAAAAAAATTAAAGAGGAAAGTAAATGCCTGCATGAGCAAGAATTGTTTTGAGTAATTTCTCTGGCTTGAAGTTACAAATTATATTAGTATAGCAGTAGTAGAACAATCTCATCAAATGAGCTAGTTTATTCAACAGTGGTCTTTGTACTTGAAGAATTTTTGGTTCTGCTTAGCACTGAATTTGACTTTAATTACCTTTCAAAGGCAAAAGTCCCACATCATCTTCTGACATTGGCCCACAGAAGAAAAGGATCCCAGGCGGAGATAACGATGATGGTATGTGTCTTAGGATTCTTTTCATTTTAAACATGTCTGTGTTAGAGGTGCGCATAATCATTTAATCTGCAGCTATTTTGATTGCTTTGATTTGTCTTTTAACATATTTGCTTGTTCTAGCTTCTTAAATGTGAGGATTCCTTTCTCTGGTTTATACAATTTAAGAAGTAAACATTTTTGTTATACAAAAGAAAATGTTCACTACTTTGAGCCATTTTATAGACAAAGAAATTTATTGAGATAACAATGGAAAGTTACATCAATTGTGAAAGTGACTGATACTTGCAGCCCTTGTCTGTTTTTAGTGACTCCCTTTCTTAGGTCTACCTGTACATATTTTCTTAATCGGGTGCAACGTCCAAGATGTTTAGTTTCATTAAATTATCTATTGAGGTTACTGTTTTGTTGAAGTGCAGTACTTTTGATGTGTTTGAAATCTCTTGTCTTCCATGTTTATGTACAGGAAGAGGACAAACTATTCGAGACATCTCTGATTACATTGCAGTCCAGTACAGCACCATAATGACCTTAATAGTGAATCACAGAACTGAACTGACTCCTCTGTGAAAGTGTTAAAAAAAACTGTACACTGTAAGAACTGCCATAGATGTCTTCATGGCAGAACAGTTGCATTTGATTAGTATGTACAGGTTGTATTCCTATAAATATTTAGTTTACGTCAGCAATAAGGTGCTGGAAAAATGTGAAAATGACCCTTAAAAGTGTTTGAAAAGAGCTTAAATTTGACCTTGCAAAATGTGTGTGAACCCTGTGTATATAAACACAATTTAACTCTTTTTTTGCCTGCTTTCATTCTGTCTTCTCTTTCAACACAGTACAGTATGATGTCTCACTTTTTATTTTCAGATGAAAACCCTAACCTCTCTACTGAAAAGAGTCCCAATCCCTGCAGAGAGGATGGGACCTCAGATATGGATGGTGAGTTAACACTATATGAAAATAATTGGTTTAGGCTTATATGTATTGAGCTCAATCTTGGAACCATGTCTGACTTAAAAAATCAGTACTATCCTCAGTATCCTAAAATGGTAAACATAACAGCCACCCAATTTACATTGAAAAAAAAAATCAAAATAAATGGCTAAATATTATTTGAATGAGTTTTATGAGTACAAGTAGCAGTTTTGTGGCAGTTGATGGTCTTGAGTGGGCTTGTCAACATTTTTGACCCACATTTAGATTCCAAATATGAAATAGAAATACAAATATAAATTAGATCAGATAATTTTATAGCCTTATAAAAAGACCTAATGGTTAAATACAGACACCTTAGTTATTTCAACACACTCAAGTTGGCTTTTACTGGCCAGGCAACGTGAACAGTTGTTCCCACTATAGCTGAAGGAGAGAAGTAAGCTCTTCTGGGGCGTCAGTACATTTGGGAAGAATAAAAATATTTTAATCAACAAGAGTCTTAATGTGAGGTTTAAAGCACTCATATTTGATCTTTATCTTTCATAGCTGAACATCCCTCGTCAACTTCTGAGTCTGTCCCACATAAAGGACGAAAAAGAGCCAGAGAGATGGTTGACGGTATGTTCTTTTTTTTATTTCATATTTTCTTTCTTTCTTTTTTTTTTAAGAA
>JBAMNC010002183.1:0-16682 GCA_037902135.1 Cetoscarus ocellatus
GTGTGTGCATGTGTGTGTGTGTGTGTGTGTGTGTGTGTGTTTGTACTGCTATCTTTGTGAGGACCATCATGGGTTTATAACCTTTCAAGTGAGGACAATTTTTGAAAGTGAGGACATTTAGGCCGGTCCTCACAAGATTTTCACTGCAATAGCCTCCAGAGGCTGTAAACATGCTTCTCTCAAAGTTTCAGAGAGGTCCTCAGAAAAATACAAAACTGAGAAAAAATACACACAACATCCTGTGTGTACTCAGTCTGAATACACACACATTTTGCTCTTTATTGCCCCCCACTGGTAGTTTTTGATTACTGCACCAGAAGGTCTTAAACTAAAGAAATGACAGTTTCCAAGTGCTCTAGAGTAAAATAAGACATATTATGTAAAATGTCACTTTTGTTTTGTATTCCTACGATATTTAAAATAAATTAAAAAAAAAAAATTAGGTTGTAGTTTGTCATTACATTAAATTCACAGAAAAAAAGGCTCATAGACCCTGCCTGAAGTCTATTTTGTTTATATCTTTTTTTTTTACCTGAACTTGTTGCCATCTTCATAAAGCTAACTGTAATGTCACAGACCTATCTGAATTATATCTGATATTACAGCTTGTCAGAACAGATATTAAAAGTGTTTCAGTCTTCATTTTGCTACTCTCCTTTAAATAAGTGTACAACAGAAGTGCACATTTGTCTTCAATCAGCAGCACACTGTGCTCATGTTAGCCATAGTTAATGTTTTGGGTCTTGATAGAATTAGTGGAACTGAGACCACTTTACTTTTGACCAAAGGATGAACTGATTAGATTTTCACAGGTCAGAGGTAACTCATGAATGTGATATATCAGAAATGGTTTGGGGAAGTTTCTCCAAGTCTAAAAGTCATGTCTATTAAGACCCAATGATGGATTGAACAGAGTTGGGTGTCGTGGGTCAAAGGTCAAGGTCACTGTGACCCCAAAGAAACATTTTTGGCTATTTCTCAATGAGTAATATGATAAGTCTGATAAAGGATAATGAAGTGATGACATTTCATATTCAATAAGCCAAAGGTTAACTTTATTGTGACACACAGAAAATGAAGTTCTGGCAGTTTTTCATCACTATAGCTCAAGAAAAACCAAACTTCAGTGGTGTGCAGAGGCAAACAATTGTGATGCTGTTATTCTAACCTAAAATTAAACATTAATCCAGTTTTTCAAATGATGTGGCAGCATATGCATGAAGTATGTATGGATGATAAAAACTGCAATATGACTACTGCTTTTGTGAATGTCTTAAATATTACACATGCAAAACTTCTACTTGTCAAGACAAAGATTACAAAGACTAATGATACACGACTTAAAGTTAAAGACATGTAAAACAGTGTTTTAGTGCATAAACTGTAATCATATCTTGTGGTATTTTTGCAAATTGCACAAACTTAGATCCATCTATTATATATAGCATGTCTATAATACTTTCTATTACATAATTTTAGAGCATTTAGGTCATTTAATTGATTTTTTCTGTTTGTACATTTTGTCCATGCATGCTATTTTTTGTTCTCAAATTTCCCTCTACAAGGGACCAATAAAGATATAGCATATTTTAATTTAATCTTCCCTTACTTTAGCTGAAGCTCTTAAACATACTTAGTTTTGAGAATACCATGCAAATCACCAGTTTATTATACAGTGTTGAAAAAAAAGTTTTTCGGACACCCCATGCATTTGTTAAATATTGCATTAAGATTCGCTCTTAGGTCAACAAGTGTGATTTCTTTTAGTACAGTCACAGCCAAAATACTAAAAAAATCCTAAAAAAGGCATTTAAAACTTAAAATTGATTAGTTCCATAAAAATACATAACAAATTTTGAGTATTGGGTCATTTAGTAATCAGTACTCCGATAATAAAGGTTTTGCTTTTTTTTTTATTTAAAAAGAACAAAGATACATCAAACAGAATGTAAACAAATTAATAAAAAAAAACTTCAACACAGAGGAGGCCAGGTAAAGCTTCAGAAAAAGCTATTGATTATTGCTGATAAGTATTTTAAAGACAGCATCCAGTATTATCAGTTCTGTGCAGAACAGCATCACCAGCATTTTGGTGTATATAATAATCCATCCAACTGTTAGGTATAACAATGATATATTTCTAACCCTTATCTGCAAGACCCTTTAGTGTAACACCTGATAACCTAGTTTCAATAGCTAAAAAACGGGGACCAGATGTCATAAAATACCTTTACCTTCCACTTTGAACAGTGTGTTAGATATTCTAAAGGTATGATATCAACGATCAATCTATGCCAGTCAGCAGCTGTAGGTGGTTTACAGTCAATCCATTTCAGCAATATAGCTTTTCTTGCACGGAAAGTAAGGACACATAAAAGTCTCTTGGAATTTGAGTTTTGAATTGCTTATCTGGCAGTCCAAACAAAAAATACAAAGGATCCTTGTTCAGTTTAATACTGAAAATCATGTGTTTGCATTTCATGCAGAGATCAGATTTATTTTGATCCATTTTGTGCCTAAGTTGGGGGTTATCTGTAGATGGTGCAGCAGCCTGAATTGATTTTCTTGCATCCTTTTACAAATGGAGATATTAATTGTCAGTTTCCATATTTGCAACCAAGTTGTCAATTCAATATTTATACTTGGATCATTTTTCCAATTAGTGGACATGAATGCTGGCTTGCCCATATCAAATGTAGACAATGCCTTATATCCAAGCCCAAGGATGCCTTTTTTCCTTCCAGCAAAAAACGTATTTTCTAGTGGCGATAATTTGTGAAATGGGCTCCAGTCTTTTGTGCTATTCAAAAAGCTACGCAACTGAAGATATCTAAAAAAAATCAGTTTGGGGTATGTTATATTTTCTATGTAGCTGATCAAATCAGAGTGATATTTTCCCTTAATACAGATTTCCTACAGTAACTATCCCTTTGTTTTTCCACAGCTCAAACCCTTTATCTGTAGAACCAGGTATAAAGCCTATATTTCCCCTGATGGGAGAAAGAGCTGGCAGTTTTCTCTGTAGTCCTTCAATTCTTCTCATGTCTTGCCAGGCTTTAAGAGTTGTATGTACAATATATATTATATCATATCATATTTTATCATATATCATATTGTATTATATCATATTGTATCATATTATATTATATCATGTTACAGTATATTATATTATATTATATTATATTATATTATATTATATTATATTATATTATTTTATATTATATTATATATTTATCATATTATATTATATTATATCATATATGGTATGATAGGACTTCTGGTTTGGGAGGGGCTAGCAAAACGGTTCCAGCACAGTATGATTAAAGAGTTTTCAGAGGTCCCAGATCCCAGGTTTCAGCTCTCTAAGTGTCACAGAGGTGAAATGAGAGCAAAAGAGCAACAGTGGTGAAAAAACATGTCTTTTTGGCCCTCATTCATGCCTCCAGGCACCTGGAGGTCTGAAAACATGCATGGGTATTCACATTAACCTAAATATAGAACCTATGTGTTTTGGTTAAGATCGGTTAAGGAATCTGTGAGATTTTGACCTTTTTTGGCCTTTTTGGACATTAAACGGTTAATCCTCGTGCACGGGCCCCTTTCGAGCTAGGGACCTGAAAATTAATTTGGAAAGTCAGGGGGAGGCCTAGTAGTTGTGTCTCCGATTTGGTATCAACAGATCCACAAACGAGGGAGCACGCCTTATTTTTGCATGTTTGAAGGACTCAGGCTTCATCACTACTAGTAGGCCTCACTGCTGGAAAGTGTGGGTTCCGATGGGGCTAGAAGCTTGAAAACTGATACAGTGCTTCATATCACTGCTCTAAATACACCCACAACATATCAGACCTCTACTCCACTCGGAAAACATTTGTGTGTGGCTTAATATGTAGCACAAAATGTTTCCAGAAAGGTCAGGGGGCAATGTTTTTCTACTGGGACCCCGGGGCAGATCTCTTAGGTTGTTATACTAGGCTATATTTGGAGCAGAACTGTGGTGGTTTGGTGTCTCTGTGACCTTCCTGTGACCCCTGGTGCCATGTCAAAATTTCAAAATTTTGGACTTTGAAGCCCTATAAATCGTTCATTTTTGCATCAAATGAGCTGAAACTTTAAGAGGTGATTCAGCTCACCTCCATGAACAATTGATTTCAAGGGCAAGTTTCTAGGTCATTCTTGGAGCTACTTCCGGTTTGGGAGGGGCTAGCAAGACGGTTCCAGCACAGTATGATTTTAGAGTTTTCAGAGGTCCCAGATCCCAGGTTTCAGCTCTCTAAGTGTCACAGAGGTGAAATGAGAGCAAAAGAGGACAGTGATCATGTCAGACATTAAAGGGATACACCTTCACAGTCTCAAGCAGCTGCCATTTGGCCCCCTGTGGAGCTAGGTGGCTGAAATTTAAATTCCTAATTCCCTGGGGCCCCTAGTACTTGTGATAAAAATTTGGTCCCAACTGGCCAAAAAATTAGGGTTACGATCTAATTCTACTGGCAGAATGGTCTCAGGGTATAAGAGGCTAACGAGACTTTATTTTCCAGCAAGGACAGGGGGCAATGTTTTTCTACTGGGACCCCGGGGCTGATCTCTTAGTTTGTTATTCTAGGCTATATTTGGAGCAGAACTGTGGTGGTTTGGTGTCTCTGTGACCTTCCTGTGACCCCTGGCGCCATGTCAAAATTTCACATTTTTGGACTTTGAAGCCCTATAAATCGTTCATTTTTGCATCAAATGAGCTGAAACTTTAAGAGGTGATTCAGCTCACCTCCATGAACAATTGATTTCAAGGGCAAGTTTCTAGGTCATTCCTGGAGCTACTTCCGGTTTGGGAGGGGCTAGCAAGATGGCTCAAAAAGCATATGAGTTTAGATTTTTCAGAGTTCCCAAATCCCAGGTTTTAGTTTACTAAGTGTCACAGGGGTCAAATGGGAGCAAAAGAGCAACAGTTGTGAAAAAACATGTCTTTTTGGCCCCTGTTCATAACTGCAGGGCCCTGGAGGTCTGAAAATGTGCATTGGTATTCATATCGGACATTCAATAGAGAGCCTGTGTGTTTTGAACCAAATTTGATAAGGAATCTCTGAGATTTTGACCTTTTTGACCTTTTTGTACACTAAAGGGTTAATTGTCAAGTGAGAAACAGGCCAGTGCTCAGGCCCCTTTTGAGCTACGGGTCTGATATTGCATATGCACACTCATTGGGGGACCTTATACTTGTGTGAGAGTGTTGGAGTCAATAGACCTAAAAATGAGGGAGCTGGACTAATTTTTACATGCTGGAAGGCCTCAGGCTTCAATCCTAAACTGAGAAACAGGCCTTTGTTAGGGCCCCTTTGGAGCTAGGGATCTAATCTTGCACAAGCACACTCACTGGGGGCCCTATTACTTGTGTGAGAGTTTTGGAGTCAATAGACCTGTAAATGAGGGAGCTGACTAATTTTTTCATGCCTGCAGGCCTCAGGCTTCATCACTACTAGTAGGCCTCAGGCATGAAGTCAAGCCCTTGGGCCCTACATAGCAGGTGTTTAAGACATCAGAAATGTTGTGGGCTGTGAGATGAACAACTGTATCAATTTTCAAGGCTCTAGCCCCATGGGAACCCCCTTTTTCAGTAAAGGACATGGGCAAACCCCCAGTTTCCCCTGGGAACTGTCCCTGATTTAGCTGGTGGATACAGGAAGTAGCTAGAGGGCTTAAAATATGGGTTGTGGGCATGTCTCTGGCCCCTGATAGCACACAATAGATCTCAGAAATCTAGCACCTTCTTGTAGCCCTTAGCTACATCAGGAACACTTACCAATACCACATATGGGAAACTGGGGGTTTGCCCATGTCCATGTTTGTCTGTGTTTTATCCTTATTATAAGCCTACTGTTTTCAACCATGTTAGTATTAAAGATCTACAGATGGCAGTGACAGTCTGATGATTCACTGCTTTGGATCAGAATTAAATACTGCGTGTCAACTCTTGTACAGTCTGGGAAAAAAATCTGGTTCAGACAAATTTGTCATGATAAATTGCCAAAACTTCATGATCTTAAGCCTTTTCATCACTATATGCCAGTTCTGATTTTAATGAGTTTTAATGTGTACACAGGTTGAAAAATTAACAACATTGGGTCTGGGTGATTAAAATCATCCAAGCCTGTTCAATTATGTTGCAAAGTCTGTGTCAGCCACAGTTAGCATTAGCTTGTAGCATCAGGAGTAAGGAGGGCTTGTCATTTTCTATCATTAACTAGAGTCGATTTGATCATCCTTTTTGCACAGCATCATTTATAGAAGTCCTGGAAATGTTGGAAACTTTACAACGCTGCGTCTGTGTCCTGTGGTGTATGAAGTTGAGTTGTCTGAAATCCTTACTATTCACACACAGCAACAGTTGTTTCGACTGCTATATCTGATTCAAAGTCTGTTTGGTAAATTCCAACAATGCTTATGCCGTTGGGGCGGCATTGACATTGCAAGAAACTTGACAATAATTGGCTGTCACAGCACAACGTCACGCGATGTACCATTGCAGTACTCTGTTTTTATGGTGCTTTAAATTTTGTTCAGAAAAATTACTGTAGGTTCCTTTTATTTTCAATGATGTTTTTTATTCTTGTGGTTTTGACAAAACTCAAGATTACCAATCACTTTAAGGTTTGAGATTTCAATTTATTGCGGCAATGAAGGTGATGGATGCCTCATCATGTGATTCCCATTGCATGTGTCACGAGATTCATGTTGCATGAAGTGACATTACGTGTAATCACATCTTTATATTGATTTTGTAGCCTTTGTTTTCTTGTAGCGTTCTTCACTTTTGGTCTGAACACACCTTGATGATAACAATGATCAAAAACAAACCATAGCAAAACCTTGCCTTCAAGGCTTGGATTGCCTTTTTCTGTTGTCACAACGCTATCCAGTAAGCACTGAATAGTCATAGATTTCCATACTTGCTATGCTCCCTACCATGTACTAACTCTCCTGTCATTTTAGATCCATCCACCTGGATCCGATCCCCATCACCTCACTCCCCTGCCTACCTGCCTGTATCCCTGTCTCCACTTTCATAGATCCAGATTGTCTGAATTATGTTCCACCTGCAGCTTTCCAGCTCTTCCTCTTTGCCTGCCTGATCCTGCCTGCATTATGTCCTGCAAGCTCAACTGACTTATCTCTCAGCACAACCCACCTTTTTGATTCAGTTGCTCATTTGTATCAGCCTGTTGATCTTTAAACAAATTATTTTTAGACCACAAGTTAAGATGAACTCTCACCTCTCCTGCCTGTCTCTACATCATATATCTGGGTTCACTCCTGTTCCCCTGTGAAAACCATTACACATGTTGAGAATTACTTTGTTTTGTCTGAATTCTGATCTGTCACATGCATCTTGAGAATAAATTAAATTGAGCAAAAAACAATCTTATCAAGTAATCAGGCTGAAAAAAGAGGAACTGAGTATGATCATTAAAATAGAGACTTGAAATTGAGTAGTTGTTTGTAAAGACAAAATTCAATTGTGTGGTATTAAAATGTTTTGATATCAACAGGAAATCAATATTTAATCTGTGTTCAATGCTAAGTGAAACAATATTAAAACCCAAAATTAAACATCACTGTATTCCGGTATTTCACACAAGTGTAACAAAGAAGTTAAAAATCCACTTCTTAATCCTCCTATATACTTTCAAGGCCATCCACAACCTCCCCCCAACTCCCCATCTGTCTGACCTCCTCCACAGTGCCACCCCCTCTCACTCCCTCAGGTCCTCCTCCTCCCTCCACCTCTCGGTGCCCTCCACTCATCTCAGCACCATGGGCAGCAGAAATTTCAGTCGCTCTGCTCCCAAACTCTGGAACTCTCTCCCCACTCAGAAACATGGACTCTCTACCTCACTTCAAAGCACAGCTCAAAACTCATCTCTTCCAACTGGCATATTCCCTTTAACTTCTCACACCCATTTTAACCTGCTTTCATTTTTGTCTGTAGTTTTTATTTATTTTAAATTGTGATTTTAACTGTGTTTTATTCATCTGTAAAGCGTCCTTGAGTGCTGAAAAAGGCGCTTTTAAATAAAATTCATTTTTATTATTATTATTATTATTGTTGTTGTTGTTAAAAAGACCATTTGAACAGTGTTTGAAAAATGACCTCCTAAATGATTTACTGCATATTTCCATACTTTTTCATACAGAATATTTTGTGTTAAACCTCAGTTTCCCTTTATTTGCAGGCTGACACACCAGAGGCCTGATAGAGCATAGGAGAAAAGATCTTAAACTAATAGACATCCTTTTGGAGAACAGTTTTTTGGCAGATATTCATACTAGGACTGGGTGATTTGTCCTGGAAATCAAGTTGTAATATTTTTAGGCTATATCTTTTATCTCTATATGACATATATCTTGATATTTTTTAAATCTCCTTTAAAGCACTTAATTAATGTTGGACTGGGAGACAAAATGAAAGATACCATCACATGATATACCATCTTGGCTACAACAATATTGTAGGTATGACTTTTTTTCACAAAATATTAACACAATAATATATTGGATAAAGTATCATCAATGATGTGAATATGATGACTATGTGAGCCAAGGAAAGCACTGAAACAGGGAGAACAGTCTAGTAAGTTGATAAACTTACATTACTTTCATGTATTTCAGTCTTTATTCAGTCTTTAAAACCAGGAAATAACACCATTACTGCCATATCTCAGTATCCACAATCTAAGACAGTGTATCTCATATCTCGATAACGGTATAATATAATAAATATAATATTGATATATTGCCCATTTGCTGTACTACTGTTGCACCTTTACTGTATTAAAGATTTAAGTTACTTACACTTTAGGACTCTATTTTCTATAGTACACTTCAGAGGTAAATGTACTTTCTAATCCCCTAGATTTTGCTGACCACTTATGTTGCTCTGGAAATCCCAAATAATTCTACAATATGTTGTCAACACAGAAACTTTGTAGTATTTTTATGGGTTTAAATTAGATTTAATCATCCTTGAATTTACAAAAAATGTAATTTTTCACTTAGGAGGAATTAAGCAGTTAACAGTCTCTTTTCCATATGAAACACTAGAATAAAACATTAATGCATTATTGATAATAATATGTAAAATAAATTAATAATAATAAAAATAAAATATAAAATGATGAATACAAAACAGAATACAAATATAGTAAAGCAGGGTATATTCTGAGAGAGGCTCAGTAGTTTATTTTTGATACTTACTACATTTTTATTGCCTTAAAATTTTAATGCAGGATTTTTAGTAATATAACAGTATCTTAACATTGTAGGGTCACTTCTTCCACTACTCTGTGCAGATAAATTAAATTCATCTACTTAAATGTAAGTTTGCAGCCTGTAAAAAGGCCTGAGAGTCAGAGCTGAAAAGTGCTGATATTGTGGTGCACTCTGCCTGCACTCTGCAGCCTCAACTAATGGCCCATCAAGGGGAGGGGCCGCTTATCCCCCGCACCTGTGAGTGGGGGATGGGCAGTGAGCAGAGCTAGCTTCCAGCCCTCACCTTAGCTACTCTGCCTGTGCTGTGGGCCTGCTAGCTGAAGGAGCATGATGAAGGAGCGTCGAAGGAGTCTTGACAGGCTCAGGAGGAGAGTTCAGCAATTACGACTGCATCACGAAAACTGCGAAAGGCGTTTTCCTCAAAGAATCTGCCAGCAAGTAAGTGTTAAAATATTTTAAGTTGCAGCTTTTATATGTCAATTTATGCTAGCTGTGTACTATTATTTTGTGATTTAGAAACATGTCACCATTTAAACTTTCTAAACTGCAAGGTGGAAATATCAAGTTATGCTAAACTTTAAGCTAAAAAAGGTAACTGTTACTCTAGTTTTGTATGTGACCATAAATCTGACTATACAAGTTTATAAGAAACCAGTTAACTGCTGCAGTATATAGTTAACCCATCAGATTTTCTGACAAATGAAATGATAAAATCATGGTTCTAACCTTCATTTAAAGCAATCTCTTAATGTATGTTCACGTCTAGTTTATGACATTTCTCAGTATGAGGAAATACATTTAGGTGCTTGTGATTAACGTAAGGTGTAGTGTCTTTCAGTCTTCATGTTTTTATTACTTTGTTAAAATACAATTATTTTGTCTTTGTGAAATTTAGAGGCATTTCACAATTAAACTGTGAAAAAATTGTGACAAATGTGCAAGTAACATGTTGCTTCAATTGTAAAATATTTTAACTAAACTTAAAATGTGACTTTAGGAGACAAACCGTGGCTGTAAAGGCTAGTTGGTTAGATATACTTGAGATGTAAGCAGGCTAAAATCAGCTCTTACACTTTGTGTGAATAATAATAATTAGCTGTTTAACTTGATATAGTACCTTTCATTTTGTTTAACTCCTACCCATCCTTTTAACTGTCAGTTCAGTTATCACAGTGCACAGGGTATGTTGGTGTGAACTTACATCCTGTAACACAGATGACAGCTGTCACTGAAAAAATGTGATTTGATCTTTTAGACCTGAACTAAAGAAAATGTGATCTTGTGTGATCTTAAGATGGAGCAACATGCTATTTCTGAAATTACGCAAAGCACATAATACAATAAACCTGCAAATTATTTCCCAGAAAACATTAACAATCTACAAATTGTCAGTGATCAATTCATAAGATACATGTGTACAATCTTCTGCTTTACATGACAGCTGTGCTGACAAAGTGTAGGCTCGTACAGAGGGGCTAACTAATGGTGCTTGAGCACCTGCCTATTTGCCCCTAATGCTGAAAGTGTGTATTTGCCAAGGCAACTATATTTTCACTGTAATGAAGGCTGGGTAAAGAGACAACTTTTCCAAGACAAAGTATATCAGTAAATTCTGTAGTGAAGTATAGGACAATGTACGGTCAAGGTGTTCAACATAATTTTCAGTAAAGCCCTGCAACTGAACCTCTCCTCTCTTGATGCGCAGCTCTGCCCCACTCACCATGTAGTTCTTCTGAAACACTGAGGGAGATGCAGCGCTGCTGCTCTGTTTTTATTAGACAATCAGACATAGGCCTGAGTGTTACACAGACGATGCAAAATCAGTTGGTTTGATAAAGAAATGAGCAATCCAGGTTAAAATCATTATAACACCTTGAAGTATACTATAGTTCAGAACAGAAAGACTTCAAATAATACCTTGCAAACCAACAAACAAATATTTATTTTACCTATTTTTGAATCAGGCTCCAGAAACTGAAATGATGGCAGATCTGTGTCTGGCCCATAAAGTGGCTGCATGGAAAATTAAGAATTTGTAATTTATAGCCCATTTCCTGATGGAGTACATCATTATTATGTTAATTGTACCGACCAAATTCAGTAAATGAAAGCATGCAGATTACAGTGTGTAGATTGTATGTATTCATGATGAGAATTTTTTTTTTTACAGTCATTTACATATTATATACATGACAGTGCCTTTTTAACAATGTAGCATTGATTCTTGTTTTATTGTTGTATGAGGATGAATGTAGCAGAAAGATATCAATGCACAACTGTATAGTATAACTTTCTAGAGGTGACTACTTACCTGTGATTGTAATCATTTGTTGAAACTGTACCACACACTAACATTTAAATACTATCTTTTCTCTGAATTGTTAGGTCCAAAACACAATGACCCAGAGGCCAAATGAAGTAAGTAACCTTTCAAAATCAATATACCATACTTATTCAGACTTACTGAAATGGTCAAACGAGGAAATCAACCTCTCACCTGTGCCTCATCAAAAAGCTTTGATTTTGGATTTTTACTGAAAATGAACTGTTTCATGATATCTACATATTTTGTTCAGCACAGTAATCTTCGCAGATAAGAATCACTTTGATTTTTGAAGTGTTAATTAAATTGTTAGCAGTAAAATGTTAAGTCATAAACAAACTACATTAGGTCACATGAATGGAACATGCTTACCACAGAGTCTTGCTTCACTATTACTGTGCTTGTTTTCTAAGAACTGATCAATTGTACAATTAGAGTTAAAATAGTTTGCAACTAACGCTGCCCTGTAAAGACAGGCTGTTGAATAGATTAATCTCCTTGTTCAACATTATGACAGTTAATCTCCATTACAACTAATACAGTCTCAGTAAGACACTCATTTGCCACAATTTTAAAGACATGTAATTGTTTTTTTTTATTTGAAATGTGAAGTATTTAATGATGTTTTATGTAATGGAACAAAATGTGTAAAATATTGATTAAATATTGAAATGCTGAATGACTTCAGGTTAAAAAGGGACTTGTTAATTGTTTAATGTGGGCTAGTCTGGTCCTTGATATTTACCAAGCGCTACAGAATTCAAAAATTGGTTCTTCTTACTAAAGCTTTGTTATGAATGAATTTATGGATGTGATATTATTAACTATAAAAACAAACAGTTTTAACATTTGCAAGGTGCCTTCTTGCTGAGAGTTGGTATATATGAGTAAACTCTCTTCATGTATGTGGAGCTAGAGCCAGTCAACTTCAGGTAAATTTAGTTTTGTGCACTAATTAGCTCAACTGCATCAGTTAGTTACCTCTGCCAAGGAGGTTATGTTGTTGAGTTGGCTGGAAGAAAAGAATCAAACACTAGTCATTCAAATTACTATTTGACCACTGTTGATTTGGTTGATGGTTGTAACACTAGAAGAGTTCTAACGCCACAGTTTTCTCTAGTCAGGGATAAGCTAGGAGTCACATGATTATTACCGCTGCCAAGGAGGTTATGTTTTTGGGTGGTTTTGTCTGTTTGTCTGTCTGTTAGCAACATAGCTCAAACAGCTGTGGGCAGATTTTGATGAAACTTCAGAAAATGTCAAAAATGGGACAATGAATGATTGATTAGATTTTGAGGGTGATCCAGATCACCGTCGGGATACAGAAATTTTCATTGGTGGAACTGAGCTGCTAGGCAGAGGTCTGCGCTCTCTGAGTGCATTTCTAGTTGACAATAAATTCATTTCATTTCACCAGGATAATCCACTCAGCATCATTATTGCTCTCCAGGGTTTGTATTAAAGACAAAGAAAACATTATAAAGACTGAAGACTAATTTGATTAGTTCTAGACATAAACACATTTACAAAGACACAAAGTAAATGCATGTTAATTAAAAATGCATGAGGATGGCAACATTATGATTGATGGTAATGTTTATTTAAACAAAACTTATCAAAAAGTGAAACCGTTCCAATCTAGTATTAGTGAGTAAAAAAGTTAAACTGCAAGACTTAGAACTACTTTTTCTCCAACGCATATGCTTTTTGCTTACAGTTGGACAATATCCGCGAGGAGTCGGAGAGTGAGTCCTCTGAATCTGAATTTTCCAGCCATATGGGATCAGACACAGAGTACAACCCAGCTCAGACTGAATCATCGTCTGATGATGAGGATGTGAAAATCTTGGTTAAACCTTCTTCATTTGAGGAATCATCCAGTGATGAAGCTCTTGATAGTCCAGATACAGTTTCAGGAGAAGACAAACATCAACAAACAGGCAAGTGCAACATTAAAAAACACAAAAACCCCAGAACTTATGTGAAAAGAAAGAATAATAAAGAAAAAATGAAGAAAGACAAAGTGAAAAGTGTGACTGTAAAAACCTGCACAAAAAGGGAGGATGGCAAACGATCATGGGACAAAAAGCACTACTGTCTTTACTGTGGAAAGCCACACTCAAAGATAGCAAGGCATTTGGAGAGAAAACATATGGGGATCAAGGATGTAGCATATGCCTTCAGCTTTCCGGTGAGATCAAAAGACAGAAAGGTTCTTCTGGATGAACTACGTAATAAAGGGGATTTTAAGCACAATGCCAAAGTCCTGGAAAAAGGAAGGGGACAACTTGTGACATGCAAGCAGCCCTCTCATAAGGCCTTGGTTGAGGATTATTTACCCTGCACATATTGTTATGGGATGTTTGTAAAAAAGGAGTTGTGGAAACATCAGTCCTCATGTGGAAGCAAAAAATCTTGTATGACAGACAGTGAAACAAATAGAAGAAGAGACGTACAAAGTCGTGCTGCACGCCTGCTTCCAATCACTGCTTCCTCCACCGGATGTCAGAAGATCATCAATAACATGCGACAAGATGGTGTATCCTTTCATATCAGGACAGATTCTTTGATTTGCAGTTATGGTGAAGCACTGTTTGCAAAACATGGGCGAGTGAAGTCAAGATACCAGTACATTGCACAGAGAATGAGGGAGCTTGGCCGATTCATGTTGGTTGCTAAAGACATGGACAAGACTGTAAAGGGTCTGGAAGACTTGTGTGAGCCATCAAGGTTTAAGTTTGTTGTCAGTGTGGCAAAGAAGGTTACAGAGTTTAGTCCAGGCAAAAATGAGTATGGAAAACCATCCACTGCTGTCAAAATTGGATTCTGTCTCAAAGGAGCAGCGGAGGTCCTGATTGGACAAACACTCATGAATGATGATGACCTGGCTGAGAGGAAGGCAAAAAAATTTCTGGAACTTTTGGAAAAAAACTGGAGGACCCATGTTTCTGTCAGTGCTCATCAAACGATACAAGAAAAGAGATGGAACAAGCAAGATGACATCCCACTTACCAAAAACGTGACGACTCTGAGGGATCATCTGAGGATGAAGGAAGATAAAGCAAAGGAACAACTAACAAAGGAGCTAAGTCTAACAGCCTACAAGATGTTGAATGAGACAGTTCTGGCACAGGTCATCATATTCAACAAGCGGCGTGAAGGGGAGGCATCACGCTTGACTCTTGACACCTACAAGACAGCAAGCACAAATCCCATAAACGAGGACATCTATGAAACCTTGTCTCCACTAGAGAAAGAGCTCAGCAAGCTTCTAACTCGCATAGAGGTCAGAGGAAAAAGAGGCAGGAAGGTACCCATTTTCTTGACAGAGAGAATGAAGGAGTCAATTGACTTGTTGATTAAAAGAAGGGATGAAGCTGGCATACCTGCTGAAACCCTTATCTATTTGCAAGACCTGGTGCTATGACAAACATACGTGGATGTGACTGCCTGCGAAAATATGCAGAGGAAAGCAAAGCAGAAAACCCTGAGCTCCTGAGATCAACTAAATTAAGAAAGCAGGTTGCCACTCTCTGCCAACTCCTGGACCTAAGTGAACAAGAGCTGGAACAAGTTGCAAGGTTTATGGGGCATGACATCAGAGTTCATCGGGACTTTTACCGACAGACGGACAAAACCTTTCAAATCGCCAAGATAAGTAAACTACTGTTTGCAATGGAGCAAGGCACTGGGACTTTAAAGGGAAAGAACCTCAACACCATCAACCTCTCTGTTAGTGGTATGTATGCACTAACAGCTGACACAGTTTTGTCCTGCTTTTTTAATGCCATCATGTACAGTATTCTCACAATATCCCTGGAAATCTATAGCTAATAACAATAGCTAAAAGAGGTCCTGAAAACAAAGAAGTGTACATGCATTTACAAGTCCAAGGAGAAGGCTAGTGCCTTGTAATTTGTACAGTCTAAATCAGCTGGACAGTATCAGTCTCATTTCATAAAAACACATCGTCAGGCAATCCATAAAGATACACAGTAACACCTTTTTTATGAGAAGATGATATATATATAATGACTAGTACATTTTTGAACTACAAAAAAAAAATTAAAGAGGAAAGTAAATGCCTGCATGAGCAAGAATTGTTTTGAGTAATTTCTCTGGCTTGAAGTTACAAATTATATTAGTATAGCAGTAGTAGAACAATCTCATCAAATGAGCTAGTTTATTCAACAGTGGTCTTTGTACTTGAAGAATTTTTGGTTCTGCTTAGCACTGAATTTGACTTTAATTACCTTTCAAAGGCACAAGTCCCACATCATCTTCTGACATTGGCCCACAGAAGAAAAGGATCCCAGGCGGAGATAACGATGATGGTATGTGTCTTAGGATTCTTTTCATTTTAAACATGTCTGTGTTAGAGGTGCGCATAATCATTTAATCTGCAGCTATTTTGATTGGTTTGATTTGTCTTTTAACATATTTGCTTGTTCTAGCTTCTTAAATGTGAGGATTCCTTTCTCTGGTTTATACAATTTAAGAAGTAAACATTTTTGTTATACAAAAGAAAATGTTCACTACTTTGAGCCATTTTATAGACAAAGAAATTTATTGAGATAACAATGGAAAGTTACATCAATTGTGAAAGTGACTGATACTTGCAGCCCTTGTCTGTTTTTAGTGACTCCCTTTCTTAGGTCTACCTGTACATATTTTCTTAATCGGGTGCAACGTCCAAGATGTTTAGTTTCATTAAATTATCTATTGAGGTTACTGTTTTGTTGAAGTGCAGTACTTTTGATGTGTTTGAAATCTCTTGTCTTCCATGTTTATGTACAGGAAGAGGACAAACTATTCGAGACATCTCTGATTACATTGCAGTCCAGTACAGCACCATAATGACCTTAATAGTGAATCACAGAACTGAACTGACTCCTCTGTGAAAGTGTTAAAAAAAACTGTACACTGTAAGAACTGCCATAGATGTCTTCATGGCAGAACAGTTGCATTTGATTAGTATGTACAGGTTGTATTCCTATAAATATTTAGTTTACGTCAGCAATAAGGTGCTGGAAAAATGTGAAAATGACCCTTAAAAGTGTTTGAAAAGAGCTTAAATTTGACCTTGCAAAATGTGTGT
>JBAMNC010002184.1:0-21326 GCA_037902135.1 Cetoscarus ocellatus
TATCATATTATATTATATCATGTTTACAGTATATTATATTATATTATATTATATTATATTATATTATATTATATTATATTATTTATATTATATTTATATATTTATCATATTATATTATATATATCATATATGGTATGATAGGACTTCTGGTTTGGGAGGGGCTAGCAAAACGGTTCCAGCACAGTATGATTAAAGAGTTTTCAGAGGTCCCAGATCCCAGGTTTCAGCTCTCTAAGTGTCACAGAGGTGAAATGAGAGCAAAAGAGCAACAGTGGTGAAAAAACATGTCTTTTGGCCCTCATTCATGCCTCCAGGCACCTGGAGGTCTGAAAACATGCATGGGTATTCACATTAACCTAAATATAGAACCTATGTTTTGGTTAAGATCGGTTAAGGAATCTGTGAGATTTTGACCTTTTTTGGCCTTTTTGGACATTAAACGGTTAATCCTCGTGCACGGGCCCCTTTCGAGCTAGGGACCTGAAAATTAATTTGGAAAGTCAGGGGGAGGCCTAGTAGTTGTGTCTCCGATTTGGTGTCAACAGATCCACAAACGAGGGAGCACGCCTTATTTTTGCATGTTTGAAGGACTCAGGCTTCATCACTACTAGTAGGCCTCACTGCTGGAAAGTGTGGGTTCCGATGGGGCTAGAAGCTTGAAAACTGATACAGTGCTTCATATCACTGCTCTAAATACACCCACAACATATCAGACCTCTACTCCACTCGGAAAACATTTGTGTGTGGCTTAATATGTAGCACAAAATGTTTCCAGAAAGGTCAGGGGTCAATGTTTTCTACTGGGACCCCGGGGCAGATCTCTTAGGTTGTTATACTAGGCTATATTTGGAGCAGAACTGTGGTGGTTTGGTGTCTCTGTGACCTTCCTGTGACCCCTGGTGCCATGTCAAAATTTCAAATTTTGGACTTTGAAGCCCTATAAATCGTTCATTTTGCATCAAATGAGCTGAAACTTTAAGAGGTGATTCAGCTCACCTCCATGAACAATTGATTTCAAGGGCAAGTTTCTAGGTCATTCTTGGAGCTACTTCCGGTTTGGGAGGGGCTAGCAAGACGGTTCCAGCACAGTATGATTTTAGAGTTTTCCAGAGGTCCCAGATCCCAGTTTCAGCTCTCTAAGTGTCACAGAGGTGAAATGAGAGCAAAAGAGGACAGTGATCATGTCAGACATTAAAGGGATACACCTTCACAGTCTCAAGCAGCTGCCATTTGGCCCCCTGTGGAGCTAGGTGGCTGAAATTTAAATTCCTAATTCCCTGGGGCCCCTAGTACTTGTGATAAAAATTTGGTCCCAACTGGCCAAAAAATTAGGGTTACGATCTAATTCTACTGGCAGAATGGTCTCAGGGTATAAGAGGCTAACGAGACTTTATTTTCCAGCAAGGACAGGGGGCAATGTTTTTCTACTGGGACCCCGGGGCTGATCTCTTAGTTTGTTATTCTAGGCTATATTTGGAGCAGAACTGTGGTGGTTTGGTGTCTCTGTGACCTTCCTGTGACCCCTGGCGCCATGTCAAAATTTCACATTTTTGGACTTTGAAGCCCTATAAATCGTTCATTTTTGCATCAAATGAGCTGAAACTTTAAGAGGTGATTCAGCTCACCTCCATGAACAATTGATTTCAAGGGCAAGTTTCTAGGTCATTCCTGGAGCTACTTCCGGTTTGGGAGGGGCTAGCAAGATGGCTCAAAAAGCATATGAGTTTAGATTTTTCAGAGTTCCCAAATCCCAGGTTTTAGTTTACTAAGTGTCACAGGGGTCAAATGGGAGCAAAAGAGCAACAGTTGTGAAAAAACATGTCTTTTTGGCCCCTGTTCATAACTGCAGGGCCCTGGAGGTCTGAAAATGTGCATTGGTATTCATATCGGACATTCAATAGAGAGCCTGTGTGTTTTGAACCAAATTTGATAAGGAATCTCTGAGATTTTGACCTTTTTGACCTTTTTGTACACTAAAGGGTTAATTGTCAAGTGAGAAACAGGCCAGTGCTCAGGCCCCTTTTGAGCTACGGGTCTGATATTGCATATGCACACTCATTGGGGGACCTTATACTTGTGTGAGAGTGTTGGAGTCAATAGACCTAAAAATGAGGGAGCTGGACTAATTTTTACATGCTGGAAGGCCTCAGGCTTCAATCCTAAACTGAGAAACAGGCCTTTGTTAGGGCCTCTTTGGAGCTAGGGATCTAATCTTGCACAAGCACACTCACTGGGGGCCCTATTACTTGTGTGAGAGTTTTGGAGTCAATAGACCTGTAAATGAGGGAGCTGACTAATTTTTTCATGCCTGCAGGCCTCAGGCTTCATCACTACTAGTAGGCCTCAGGCATGAAGTCAAGCCCTTGGGCCCTACATAGCAGGTGTTTAAGACATCAGAAATGTTGTGGGCTGTGAGATGAACAACTGTATCAATTTTCAAGGCTCTAGCCCCATGGGAACCCCCTTTTTCAGTAAAGGACATGGGCAAACCCCCAGTTTCCCCTGGGAACTGTCCCTGATTTAGCTGGTGGATACAGGAAGTAGCTAGAGGGCTTAAAATATGGGTTGTGGGCATGTCTCTGGCCCCTGATAGCACACAATAGATCTCAGAAATCTAGCACCTTCTTGTAGCCCTTAGCTACATCAGGAACACTTACCAATACCACATATGGGAAACTGGGGGTTTGCCCATGTCCATGTTTGTCTGTGTTTTATCCTTATTATAAGCCTACTGTTTTCAACCATGTTAGTATTAAAGATCTACAGATGGCAGTGACAGTCTGATGATTCACTGCTTTGGATCAGAATTAAATACTGCGTGTCAACTCTTGTACAGTCTGGGGAAAAAAATCTGGTTCAGACAAATTTGTCATGATAAATTGCCAAAACTTCATGATCTTAAGCCTTTTCATCACTATATGCCAGTTCTGATTTTAATGAGTTTTAATGTGTACACAGGTTGAAAAATTAACAACATTGGGTCTGGGTGATTAAAATCATCCAAGCCTGTTCAATTATGTTGCAAAGTCTGTGTCAGCCACAGTTAGCATTAGCTTGTAGCATCAGGAGTAAGGAGGGCTTGTCATTTTCTATCATTAACTAGAGTCGATTTGATCATCCTTTTTGCACAGCATCATTTATAGAAGTCCTGGAAATGTTGGAAACTTTACAACGCTGCGTCTGTGTCCTGTGGTGTATGAAGTTGAGTTGTCTGAAATCCTTACTATTCACACACAGCAACAGTTGTTTCGACTGCTATATCTGATTCAAAGTCTGTTTGGTAAATTCCAACAATGCTTATGCCGTTGGGGCGGCATTGACATTGCAAGAAACTTGACAATAATTGGCTGTCACAGCACAACGTCACGCGATGTACCATTGCAGTACTCTGTTTTTATGGTGCTTTAAATTTTGTTCAGAAAAATTACTGTAGGTTCCTTTTATTTTCAATGATGTTTTTTATTCTTGTGGTTTTGACAAAACTCAAGATTACCAATCACTTTAAGGTTTGAGATTTCAATTTATTGCGGCAATGAAGGTGATGGATGCCTCATCATGTGATTCCCATTGCATGTGTCACGAGATTCATGTTGCATGAAGTGACATTACGTGTAATCACATCTTTATATTGATTTTGTAGCCTTTGTTTTCTTGTAGCGTTCTTCACTTTTGGTCTGAACACACCTTGATGATAACAATGATCAAAAACAAACCATAGCAAAACCTTGCCTTCAAGGCTTGGATTGCCTTTTTCTGTTGTCACAACGCTATCCAGTAAGCACTGAATAGTCATAGATTTCCATACTTGCTATGCTCCCTACCATGTACTAACTCTCCTGTCATTTTAGATCCATCCACCTGGATCCGATCCCCATCACCTCACTCCCCTGCCTACCTGCCTGTATCCCTGTCTCCACTTTCATAGATCCAGATTGTCTGAATTATGTTCCACCTGCAGCTTTCCAGCTCTTCCTCTTTGCCTGCCTGATCCTGCCTGCATTATGTCCTGCAAGCTCAACTGACTTATCTCTCAGCACAACCCACCTTTTTGATTCAGTTGCTCATTTGTATCAGCCTGTTGATCTTTAAACAAATTATTTTTAGACCACAAGTTAAGATGAACTCTCACCTCTCCTGCCTGTCTCTACATCATATATCTGGGTTCACTCCTGTTCCCCTGTGAAAACCATTACACATGTTGAGAATTACTTTGTTTTGTCTGAATTCTGATCTGTCACATGCATCTTGAGAATAAATTAAATTGAGCAAAAAACAATCTTATCAAGTAATCAGGCTGAAAAAAGAGGAACTGAGTATGATCATTAAAATAGAGACTTGAAATTGAGTAGTTGTTTGTAAAGACAAAATTCAATTGTGTGGTATTAAAATGTTTTGATATCAACAGGAAATCAATATTTAATCTGTGTTCAATGCTAAGTGAAACAATATTAAAACCCAAAATTAAACATCACTGTATTCCGGTATTTCACACAAGTGTAACAAAGAAGTTAAAAATCCACTTCTTAATCCTCCTATATACTTTCAAGGCCATCCACAACCTCCCCCCAACTCCCCATCTGTCTGACCTCCTCCACAGTGCCACCCCCTCTCACTCCCTCAGGTCCTCCTCCTCCCTCCACCTCTCGGTGCCCTCCACTCATCTCAGCACCATGGGCAGCAGAAATTTCAGTCGCTCTGCTCCCAAACTCTGGAACTCTCTCCCCACTCAGAAACATGGACTCTCTACCTCACTTCAAAGCACAGCTCAAAACTCATCTCTTCCAACTGGCATATTCCCTTTAACTTCTCACACCCATTTTAACCTGCTTTCATTTTTGTCTGTAGTTTTTATTTATTTTAAATTGTGATTTTAACTGTGTTTTATTCATCTGTAAAGCGTCCTTGAGTGCTGAAAAAGGCGCTTTTAAATAAAATTCATTTTTATTATTATTATTATTATTGTTGTTGTTGTTAAAAAGACCATTTGAACAGTGTTTGAAAAATGACCTCCTAAATGATTTACTGCATATTTCCATACTTTTTCATACAGAATATTTTGTGTTAAACCTCAGTTTCCCTTTATTTGCAGGCTGACACACCAGAGGCCTGATAGAGCATAGGAGAAAAGATCTTAAACTAATAGACATCCTTTTGGAGAACAGTTTTTTGGCAGATATTCATACTAGGACTGGGTGATTTGTCCTGGAAATCAAGTTGTAATATTTTTAGGCTATATCTTTTATCTCTATATGACATATATCTTGATATTTTTTAAATCTCCTTTAAAGCACTTAATTAATGTTGGACTGGGAGACAAAATGAAAGATACCATCACATGATATACCATCTTGGCTACAACAATATTGTAGGTATGACTTTTTTTCACAAAATATTAACACAATAATATATTGGATAAAGTATCATCAATGATGTGAATATGATGACTATGTGAGCCAAGGAAAGCACTGAAACAGGGAGAACAGTCTAGTAAGTTGATAAACTTACATTACTTTCATGTATTTCAGTCTTTATTCAGTCTTTAAAACCAGGAAATAACACCATTACTGCCATATCTCAGTATCCACAATCTAAGACAGTGTATCTCATATCTCGATAACGGTATAATATAATAAATATAATATTGATATATTGCCCATTTGCTGTACTACTGTTGCACCTTTACTGTATTAAAGATTTAAGTTACTTACACTTTAGGACTCTATTTTCTATAGTACACTTCAGAGGTAAATGTACTTTCTAATCCCCTAGATTTTGCTGACCACTTATGTTGCTCTGGAAATCCCAAATAATTCTACAATATGTTGTCAACACAGAAACTTTGTAGTATTTTTATGGGTTTAAATTAGATTTAATCATCCTTGAATTTACAAAAAATGTAATTTTTCACTTAGGAGGAATTAAGCAGTTAACAGTCTCTTTTCCATATGAAACACTAGAATAAAACATTAATGCATTATTGATAATAATATGTAAAATAAATTAATAATAATAAAAATAAAATATAAAATGATGAATACAAAACAGAATACAAATATAGTAAAGCAGGGTATATTCTGAGAGAGGCTCAGTAGTTTATTTTTGATACTTACTACATTTTTATTGCCTTAAAATTTTAATGCAGGATTTTTAGTAATATAACAGTATCTTAACATTGTAGGGTCACTTCTTCCACTACTCTGTGCAGATAAATTAAATTCATCTACTTAAATGTAAGTTTGCAGCCTGTAAAAAGGCCTGAGAGTCAGAGCTGAAAAGTGCTGATATTGTGGTGCACTCTGCCTGCACTCTGCAGCCTCAACTAATGGCCCATCAAGGGGAGGGGCCGCTTATCCCCCGCACCTGTGAGTGGGGGATGGGCAGTGAGCAGAGCTAGCTTCCAGCCCTCACCTTAGCTACTCTGCCTGTGCTGTGGGCCTGCTAGCTGAAGGAGCATGATGAAGGAGCGTCGAAGGAGTCTTGACAGGCTCAGGAGGAGAGTTCAGCAATTACGACTGCATCACGACAACTGCGAAAGGCGTTTTCCTCAAAGAATCTGCCAGCAAGTAAGTGTTAAAATATTTTAAGTTGCAGCTTTTATATGTCAATTTATGCTAGCTGTGTACTATTATTTTGTGATTTAGAAACATGTCACCATTTAAACTTTCTAAACTGCAAGGTGGAAATATCAAGTTATGCTAAACTTTAAGCTAAAAAAGGTAACTGTTACTCTAGTTTTGTATGTGACCATAAATCTGACTATACAAGTTTATAAGAAACCAGTTAACTGCTGCAGTATATAGTTAACCCATCAGATTTTCTGACAAATGAAATGATAAAATCATGGTTCTAACCTTCATTTAAAGCAATCTCTTAATGTATGTTCACGTCTAGTTTATGACATTTCTCAGTATGAGGAAATACATTTAGGTGCTTGTGATTAACGTAAGGTGTAGTGTCTTTCAGTCTTCATGTTTTTATTACTTTGTTAAAATACAATTATTTTGTCTTTGTGAAATTTAGAGGCATTTCACAATTAAACTGTGAAAAAATTGTGACAAATGTGCAAGTAACATGTTGCTTCAATTGTAAAATATTTTAACTAAACTTAAAATGTGACTTTAGGAGACAAACCGTGGCTGTAAAGGCTAGTTGGTTAGATATACTTGAGATGTAAGCAGGCTAAAATCAGCTCTTACACTTTGTGTGAATAATAATAATTAGCTGTTTAACTTGATATAGTACCTTTCATTTTGTTTAACTCCTACCCATCCTTTTAACTGTCAGTTCAGTTATCACAGTGCACAGGGTATGTTGGTGTGAACTTACATCCTGTAACACAGATGACAGCTGTCACTGAAAAAATGTGATTTGATCTTTTAGACCTGAACTAAAGAAAATGTGATCTTGTGTGATCTTAAGATGGAGCAACATGCTATTTCTGAAATTACGCAAAGCACATAATACAATAAACCTGCAAATTATTTCCCAGAAAACATTAACAATCTACAAATTGTCAGTGATCAATTCATAAGATACATGTGTACAATCTTCTGCTTTACATGACAGCTGTGCTGACAAAGTGTAGGCTCGTACAGAGGGGCTAACTAATGGTGCTTGAGCACCTGCCTATTTGCCCCTAATGCTGAAAGTGTGTATTTGCCAAGGCAACTATATTTTCACTGTAATGAAGGCTGGGTAAAGAGACAACTTTTCCAAGACAAAGTATATCAGTAAATTCTGTAGTGAAGTATAGGACAATGTACGGTCAAGGTGTTCAACATAATTTTCAGTAAAGCCCTGCAACTGAACCTCTCCTCTCTTGATGCGCAGCTCTGCCCCACTCACCATGTAGTTCTTCTGAAACACTGAGGGAGATGCAGCGCTGCTGCTCTGTTTTTATTAGACAATCAGACATAGGCCTGAGTGTTACACAGACGATGCAAAATCAGTTGGTTTGATAAAGAAATGAGCAATCCAGGTTAAAATCATTATAACACCTTGAAGTATACTATAGTTCAGAACAGAAAGACTTCAAATAATACCTTGCAAACCAACAAACAAATATTTATATTTACCTATTTTTGAATCAGGCTCCAGAAACTGAAATGATGGCAGATCTGTGTCTGGCCCATAAAGTGGCTGCATGGAAAATTAAGAATTTGTAATTTATAGCCCATTTCCTGATGGAGTACATCATTATTATGTTAATTGTACCGACCAAATTCAGTAAATGAAAGCATGCAGATTACAGTGTGTAGATTGTATGTATTCATGATGAGAATTTTTTTTTTTACAGTCATTTACATATTATATACATGACAGTGCCTTTTTAACAATGTAGCATTGATTCTTGTTTATTGTTGTATGAGGATGAATGTAGCAGAAAGATATCAATGCACAACTGTATAGTATAACTTTCTAGAGGTGACTACTTACCTGTGATTGTAATCATTTGTTGAAACTGTACCACACACTAACATTTAAATACTATCTTTTCTCTGAATTGTTAGGTCCAAAACACAATGACCCAGAGGCCAAATGAAGTAAGTAACCTTTCAAAATCAATATACCATACTTATTCAGACTTACTGAAATGGTCAAACGAGGAAATCAACCTCTCACCTGTGCCTCATCAAAAAGCTTTGATTTTGGATTTTTACTGAAAATGAACTGTTTCATGAAATCTACATATTTTGTTCAGCACAGTAATCTTCGCAGATAAGAATCACTTTGATTTTTGAAGTGTTAATTAAATTGTTAGCAGTAAAATGTTAAGTCATAAACAAACTACATTAGGGTCACATGAATGGAACATGCTTACCACAGAGTCTTGCTTCACTATTACTGTGCTTGTTTTCTAAGAACTGATCAATTGTACAATTAGAGTTAAAATAGTTTGCAACTAACGCTGCCCTGTAAAGACAGGCTGTTGAATAGATGAATCTCCTTGTTCAACATTATGACAGTTAATCTCCATTACAACTAATACAGTCTCAGTAAGACACTCATTTGCCACAATTTTAAAGACATGTAATTGTTTTTTTTTTATTTGAAATGTGAAGTATTTAATGATGTTTTATGTAATGGAACAAAATGTGTAAATATTGATTAAATATTGAAATGCTGAATGACTTCAGGTTAAAAAGGGACTTGTTAATTGTTTAATGTGGGCTAGTCTGGTCCTCGATATTTACCAAGCGCTACAGAATTCAAAAATTGGTTCTTCTTACTAAAGCTTTGTTATGAATGAATTTATGGATGTGATATTATTAACTATAAAAACAAACAGTTTTAACATTTGCAAGGTGCCTTCTTGCTGAGAGTTGGTATATATGAGTAAACTCTCTTCATGTATGTGGAGCTAGAGCCAGTCAACTTCAGGTAAATTTAGTTTTGTGCACTAATTAGCTCAACTGCATCAGTTAGTTACCTCTGCCAAGGAGGTTATGTTGTTGAGTTGGCTGGAAGAAAAGAATCAAACACTAGTCATTCAAATTACTATTTGACCACTGTTGATTTGGTTGATGGTTGTAACACTAGAAGAGTTCTAACGCCACAGTTTTCTCTAGTCAGGGATAAGCTAGGAGTCACATGATTATTACCGCTGCCAAGGAGGTTATGTTTTTGGGTGGTTTTGTCTGTTTGTCTGTCTGTTAGCAACATAGCTCAAACAGCTGTGGGCAGATTTTGATGAAACTTCAGAAAATGTCAAAAATGGGACAATGAATGATTGATTAGATTTTGAGGGTGATCCAGATCACCGTCGGGATACAGAAATTTTCATTGGTGGAACTGAGCTGCTAGGCAGAGGTCTGCGCTCTCTGAGTGCATTTCTAGTTGACAATAAATTCATTTCATTTCACCAGGATAATCCACTCAGCATCATTATTGCTCTCCAGGGTTTGTATTAAAGACAAAGAAAACATTATAAAGACTGAAGACTAATTTGATTAGTTCTAGACATAAACACATTTACAAAGACACAAAGTAAATGCATGTTAATTAAAAATGCATGAGGATGGCAACATTATGATTGATGGTAATGTTTATTTAAACAAAACTTATCAAAAAGTGAAACCGTTCCAATCTAGTATTAGTGAGTAAAAAAGTTAAACTGCAAGACTTAGAACTACTTTTTCTCCAACGCATATGCTTTTTGCTTACAGTTGGACAATATCCGCGAGGAGTCGGAGAGTGAGTCCTCTGAATCTGAATTTTCCAGCCATATGGGATCAGACACAGAGTACAACCCAGCTCAGACTGAATCATCGTCTGATGATGAGGATGTGAAAATCTTGGTTAAACCTTCTTCATTTGAGGAATCATCCAGTGATGAAGCTCTTGATAGTCCAGATACAGTTTCAGGAGAAGACAAACATCAACAAACAGGCAAGTGCAACATTAAAAAACACAAAAACCCCAGAACTTATGTGAAAAGAAAGAATAATAAAGAAAAAATGAAGAAAGACAAAGTGAAAAGTGTGACTGTAAAAACCTGCACAAAAAGGGAGGATGGCAAACGATCATGGGACAAAAAGCACTACTGTCTTTACTGTGGAAAGCCACACTCAAAGATAGCAAGGCATTTGGAGAGAAAACATATGGGGATCAAGGATGTAGCATATGCCTTCAGCTTTCCGGTGAGATCAAAAGACAGAAAGGTTCTTCTGGATGAACTACGTAATAAAGGGGATTTTAAGCACAATGCCAAAGTCCTGGAAAAAGGAAGGGGACAACTTGTGACATGCAAGCAGCCCTCTCATAAGGCCTTGGTTGAGGATTATTTACCCTGCACATATTGTTATGGGATGTTTGTAAAAAAGGAGTTGTGGAAACATCAGTCCTCATGTGGAAGCAAAAAATCTTGTATGACAGACAGTGAAACAAATAGAAGAAGAGACGTACAAAGTCGTGCTGCACGCCTGCTTCCAATCACTGCTTCCTCCACCGGATGTCAGAAGATCATCAATAACATGCGACAAGATGGTGTATCCTTTCATATCAGGACAGATTCTTTGATTTGCAGTTATGGTGAAGCACTGTTTGCAAAACATGGGCGAGTGAAGTCAAGATACCAGTACATTGCACAGAGAATGAGGGAGCTTGGCCGATTCATGTTGGTTGCTAAAGACATGGACAAGACTGTAAAGGGTCTGGAAGACTTGTGTGAGCCATCAAGGTTTAAGTTTGTTGTCAGTGTGGCAAAGAAGGTTACAGAGTTTAGTCCAGGCAAAAATGAGTATGGAAAACCATCCACTGCTGTCAAAATTGGATTCTGTCTCAAAGGAGCAGCGGAGGTCCTGATTGGACAAACACTCATGAATGATGATGACCTGGCTGAGAGGAAGGCAAAAAAATTTCTGGAACTTTTGGAAAAAAACTGGAGGACCCATGTTTCTGTCAGTGCTCATCAAACGATACAAGAAAAGAGATGGAACAAGCAAGATGACATCCCACTTACCAAAAACGTGACGACTCTGAGGGATCATCTGAGGATGAAGGAAGATAAAGCAAAGGAACAACTAACAAAGGAGCTAAGTCTAACAGCCTACAAGATGTTGAATGAGACAGTTCTGGCACAGGTCATCATATTCAACAAGCGGCGTGAAGGGGAGGCATCACGCTTGACTCTTGACACCTACAAGACAGCAAGCACAAATCCCATAAACGAGGACATCTATGAAACCTTGTCTCCACTAGAGAAAGAGCTCAGCAAGCTTCTAACTCGCATAGAGGTCAGAGGAAAAAGAGGCAGGAAGGTACCCATTTTCTTGACAGAGAGAATGAAGGAGTCAATTGACTTGTTGATTAAAAGAAGGGATGAAGCTGGCATACCTGCTGAAAACCCTTATCTATTTGCAAGACCTGGTGCTATGACAAACATACGTGGATGTGACTGCCTGCGAAAATATGCAGAGGAAAGCAAAGCAGAAAACCCTGAGCTCCTGAGATCAACTAAATTAAGAAAGCAGGTTGCCACTCTCTGCCAACTCCTGGACCTAAGTGAACAAGAGCTGGAACAAGTTGCAAGGTTTATGGGGCATGACATCAGAGTTCATCGGGACTTTTACCGACAGACGGACAAAACCTTTCAAATCGCCAAGATAAGTAAACTACTGTTTGCAATGGAGCAAGGCACTGGGACTTTAAAGGGAAAGAACCTCAACACCATCAACCTCTCTGTTAGTGGTATGTATGCACTAACAGCTGACACAGTTTTGTCCTGCTTTTTTAATGCCATCATGTACAGTATTCTCACAATATCCCTGGAAATCTATAGCTAATAACAATAGCTAAAAGAGGTCCTGAAAACAAAGAAGTGTACATGCATTTACAAGTCCAAGGAGAAGGCTAGTGCCTTGTAATTTGTACAGTCTAAATCAGCTGGACAGTATCAGTCTCATTTCATAAAAACACATCGTCAGGCAATCCATAAAGATACACAGTAACACCTTTTTTATGAGAAGATGATATATATATAATGACTAGTACATTTTTGAACTACAAAAAAAAAATTAAAGAGGAAAGTAAATGCCTGCATGAGCAAGAATTGTTTTGAGTAATTTCTCTGGCTTGAAGTTACAAATTATATTAGTATAGCAGTAGTAGAACAATCTCATCAAATGAGCTAGTTTATTCAACAGTGGTCTTTGTACTTGAAGAATTTTTGGTTCTGCTTAGCACTGAATTTGACTTTAATTACCTTTCAAAGGCACAAGTCCCACATCATCTTCTGACATTGGCCCACAGAAGAAAAGGATCCCAGGCGGAGATAACGATGATGGTATGTGTCTAAGGATTCTTTTCATTTTAAACATGTCTGTGTTAGAGGTGCGCATAATCATTTAATCTGCAGCTATTTTGATTGCTTTGATTTGTCTTTTAACATATTTGCTTGTTCTAGCTTCTTAAATGTGAGGATTCCTTTCTCTGGTTTATACAATTTAAGAAGTAAACATTTTTGTTATACAAAAGAAAATGTTCACTACTTTGAGCCATTTTATAGACAAAGAAATTTATTGAGATAACAATGGAAAGTTACATCAATTGTGAAAGTGACTGATACTTGCAGCCCTTGTCTGTTTTTAGTGACTCCCTTTCTTAGGTCTACCTGTACATATTTTCTTAATCGGGTGCAACGTCCAAGATGTTTAGTTTCATTAAATTATCTATTGAGGTTACTGTTTTGTTGAAGTGCAGTACTTTTGATGTGTTTGAAATCTCTTGTCTTCCATGTTTATGTACAGGAAGAGGACAAACTATTCGAGACATCTCTGATTACATTGCAGTCCAGTACAGCACCATAATGACCTTAATAGTGAATCACAGAACTGAACTGACTCCTCTGTGAAAGTGTTAAAAAAAACTGTACACTGTAAGAACTGCCATAGATGTCTTCATGGCAGAACAGTTGCATTTGATTAGTATGTACAGGTTGTATTCCTATAAATATTTAGTTTACGTCAGCAATAAGGTGCTGGAAAAATGTGAAAATGACCCTTAAAAGTGTTTGAAAAGAGCTTAAATTTGACCTTGCAAAATGTGTGTGAACCCTGTGTATATAAACACAATTTAACTCTTTTTTTGCCTGCTTTCATTCTGTCTTCTCTTTCAACACAGTACAGTATGATGTCTCACTTTTTATTTTCAGATGAAAACCCTAACCTCTCTACTGAAAAGAGTCCCAATCCCTGCAGAGAGGATGGGACCTCAGATATGGATGGTGAGTTAAAACTATATGAAAATAATTGGTTTAGGCTTATATGTATTGAGCTCAATCTTGGAACCATGTCTGACTTAAAAAATCAGTACTATCCTCAGTATCCTAAAATGGTAAACATAACAGCCACCCAATTTACATTGAAAAAAAAAATCAAAATAAATGGCTAAATATTATTTGAATGAGTTTAATGAGTACAAGTAGCAGTTTTGTGGCAGTTGATGGTCTTGAGTGGGCTTGTCAACATTTTTGACCCACATTTAGATTCCAAATATGAAATAGAAATACAAATATAAATTAGATCAGATAATTTTATAGCCTTATAAAAAGACCTAATGGTTAAATACAGACACCTTAGTTATTTCAACACTCAAGTTGGCTTTTACTGGCCAGGCAACGTGAACAGTTGTTCCCACTATAGCTGAAGGAGAGAAGTAAGCTCTTCTGGGGCGTCAGTACATTTGGGAAGAATAAAAATCTTTTAATCAACAAGAGTCTTAATGTGAGGTTTAAAGCACTCATATTTGATCTTTATCTTTCATAGCTGAACATCCCTCGTCAACTTCTGAGTCTGTCCCACATAAAGGACGAAAAAGAGCCAGAGAGATGGTTGACGGTATGTTCTTTTTTTTATTTCTTATTTTCTTTCTTTCTTTTTTTTTAAGAATGTTGTCCATTTCTAACATTTCACAACCCTTGGTAAACTCCATGCCATCAATCTGCAGATACAGTTACATGCTTTCAGTATAATTTTCTAAACTCCACAGTATTGTGTGTCATATATGTCATTCTTTGCTCTTGTTTTTAGATGGATGTCTGGACCAGTCCTCCCCCAGAAAGAGATTAGACCCCTGCAATGCGGATGGTAAGTTTCTGGCTGTTGTATTATACTCTTGCCTTCTGACCAAAAAGACCGTGCTGGTTCTTTTCACTAGTAGATCTCAGTAAAAAAAAAAGGATCAGTGATGATTTTCAAGTGTACTTCTTTACTCAAAAATGTAAGTCTGATACTCCCCATTTCATCCTATCAGCACAACAGCTGCTGAGATTAGTGGTGCATCACTGAAAAATATTTAGTGCTCCTTTATGAAAAAAAAAATATTTCCTGGTGTAAGGTCTGTCATTTCTTCTTTATACCCACCATCATGTGCTTTCCATGACAGTTTACCAGCTGTGTGTGGATTTATGACATTAACTTCATTAAAAGTCAGGATTAGTGATAAATACTGTGTCAGACTGTGCTTTCAAGTGCCAACTTAAAGGGCACTTTGGCTCAAAACAGTCAAGGTATGCATTCCTGCATCATTTAATTTCTCCTTAAATATGCACAAGTCAACAAATACTAGTTATTTCAACACTCAAGTTGGCTTTTACTGGCCAGGCAACGTGAACAGTTGTTCCCACTATAGCTGAAGGAGAGAAGTAAGCTCTTCTGGGGCGTCAGTACATTTGGGAAGAATAAAAATCTTTTAATCAACAAGAGTCTTAATGTGAGGTTTAAAGCACTCATATTTGATCTTTATCTTTCATAGCTGAACATCCCTCGTCAACTTCTGAGTCTGTCCCACATAAAGGACGAAAAAGAGCCAGAGAGATGGTTGACGGTATGTTCTTTTTTTTATTTCTTATTTTCTTTCTTTCTTTTTTTTTAAGAATGTTGTCCATTTCTAACATTTCACAACCCTTGGTAAACTCCATGCCATCAATCTGCAGATACAGTTACATGCTTTCAGTATAATTTTCTAAACTCCACAGTATTGTGTGTCATATATGTCATTCTTTGCTCTTGTTTTTAGATGGATGTCTGGACCAGTCCTCCCCCAGAAAGAGATTAGACCCCTGCAATGCGGATGGTAAGTTTCTGGCTGTTGTATTATACTCTTGCCTTCTGACCAAAAAGACCGTGCTGGTTCTTTTCACTAGTAGATCTCAGTAAAAAAAAGGATCAGTGATGATTTTCAAGTGTACTTCTTTACTCAAAAATATAAGTCTGATGCTCCCCATTTCATCCTATCAGCACAACAGCTGCTGAGATTAGTGGTGCATCACTGAAAAATATTTAGTGCTCCTTTATAAAAAAAAATATTTCCTGGTGTAAGGTCTGTCATTTCTTCTTTATACCCACCATCATGTGCTTTCCATGACAGTTTACCAGCTGTGTGTGGATTTATGACATTAACTTCATTAAAAGTCAGGATTTGTGATAAGTACTGTGTCAGACTGTGCTTTCAAGTGCCAACTTAAAGGGCACTTTGGCTCAAAACAGTCAAGGTATGCATTCCTGCATCATTTAATTTCTCCTTAAATATGCACAAGTCAACAAATACTATACATTTTTAAGCTAGGTGTGGATGGCACAGCCTTAAAATTGTATAAAGGTATTTTTGGCCACATTATACATGCTGTATGTTGCATATTTCTCCTCAAAAGCTCTTCATAAATTCAAGGACTAGGCAACGATATCAAATATCACCTTTTTTTTAAAAACAAATACCTCTATTTTGACACTGCAGCAGTATTATAGGAATGACAATTTGAATCAGTCAGGTGGGCCCTTAAACAAAAAGCAGATGTTTTTTATATTTTAAGTTTGCAATGTACAATAAACTTTCAGAATTAAAGCCAAATAACTCACCATCTGTATCAAGTATCTTGTTAGGGAAGAGGAGACAGGGACCTTCATCTAAAAAAACAAGCAAGCAGGGTATAATACAGTGTTGTAAACATGATGAGAGCAGGGAAGTGTATCAGCTATGATTATTAATACAATAGGGCAGTGGTTCCCAAAGTGGAGGCCACACAGTTATTACAAGGGAGCGTTGTGAGGCTACACGAGTAAGCAGTGAGTCTGAAGCTCCAGCAAAACATGCAAAAGTTGTGACAGGGCCCCCCAGGTAAATGTAAAGCAGATAATGAAGATAATGAATCTTCACAACTACGGGAAAAAAAGATAAATTTCCATAAGGGGGAGAACAAGGTTTGAAATTGCATTAGGATTTATACAAGAGCTTTACACAAGCCTCTCATTCCCACTGAGTAACCAAACAAACTTGCTATGAATACAATAAATGCAGAGCTCTGTTTAAAATCAGTGCTGGAAAATATATACAATATAAATCATTTAATGGCATGAGAGTGAATGCTGTCTAAAATGCTGGATATGGTCATTAAAGGTTGACTGATTGGCGATGTTCAATGGCCAGTATAATCATGATAGTTTAGAGCAGGAAAAAGCAGATGACAAATGAATCAGCTGATAACGCCATCAAATGAAAAAAGCTTTTTTACTGAGTTAACCAATGCTTCCAGTAAGCAAGTAAGTAACACATTGATATTGCAGGTTTGCTCTTAATTTAAGCTAAATTACAACAACCACGTTTGCTTTCAGAACAGACAAAGCTTTCAGCTGTGCTGAGCTACCTTCAATGTAATTAAGGTATTAACATTATTCTGAAACCAGCAGTCTTATTATGCCCCTAACAAACCAGTTAAGTTGTTGCATAATAGTTAACTTTGACTTAAATCATACTAATTATCTGAGGCAAACATAAAGTTAACATTTTGTCTGGGGCCTTCATGCGAAACACAGGTAGTCATTCCCATGTGACCAGTGGAGGGTTATAGCCATCAGCAACTATCTATTCTATTGTATTATGTACTATGTTTCTGCTTTTAAAAGCTGCATTACAGTAAACTTGTTGTTTTCTCTCAATTTATCAGACTGTTCTACATATTCTAATATTTGTCTTCACCCTCTTCAGTCGTTAAATCCACATCACTGATGATTACTGATCAAAAATCTCATTGCATTAATATTTTGTAGAATTTATTTTGAACTGTCTAAGCCTGTCACCATGGCTGAAGGCTCAGGTTCCACATTGTAACCCTGAAAAAATGGGTGATATCTGATGTGTGGAAATACTGCAGATTACTAACTAAAAACACAATGGGGAGATGAGGCTACCAGCAATTATTGAGCCCTTATTTGCAAATGCATGTATCACAGTTATGTTGGATACAGTCATTGCGGCATTAGATTTTAATATCAGTCAACGCCTAGCGTGTACTATGGAGTTATCAAGGATCAGGTGATTGACAAAGAAAAAGGACAAAAGGAGATATCATCAGTAGTAAATGAGAGAATGGAGCCAATCAGCTTCTTGAGAGGTCACAATAACATCACAGTACATTTTTAGTGACTCAATTATGCCTTGGTGATGCATGCTAGTGGCATAACTTTTTTGCATGGTTCAGTGTTCAAGAAAACAGATGGTGAAAGGAAAAGGTAAATTCTTATAAACTGGGCAAACTTCTCTGTTGTCATGACGAATTTCAGTTTGTTGGATTCTACAGAGGGACTGCTCAAGATCAGTGCAGGTCTGAGGAGAAAAGTAGTCTCTACTCTAAATAGCTCTAATTATTAATAATGCTGTCACCTCAGCATAACATTCTCACACCCAGTTAGTCAAGCCCCCCACCTCCACCCCCCACACCCTGCTGTACATTAACGGCCTGTCTCTCTCATACACACAAACTTATGTAACCTAGTTCAGTGAGTTAATGAGCTCTTATCCTGCCAATTTCAACACTGACTTCAACATTGGATTACTGTTTTTTACTGATGAAACTTGCTACACAGTTTAGATGTGCTTACCACAGTGCATGGATGAGTAAACAACTGTCATGCCCGCTGATCCCCTCGGAGGGTCTAACATCCACCCACCATAGTCTCCCAAAATGCTTTTGGAAACTGTACTAACACATTGTGGGCTAAGTTTGTCTGTGTATTTATTTTACTAGTTGACAAGTCACTTGTGCAGTTATACAGCAATTAACAAAGTGGCAAAAACAACTGGTGCTGCCAGTTACACCTTAGGTTTACTGATTGAGATTGATGACTTGGCCTGAATTTTTTTTTAAGCCACATGACTTTTTTTTTTGCTCCACACCCTTTCTCCATGACTGTTTGCTAGCTGTGCATGAGCCAAGTCACGAAATCTGTATAGTGGTCTATATTTTGAACATTACAAAATCTACATTGCCTTCTTTGTCATTTGTAGAGCCACCCCGAGCTACAGCAAGGAGACCGTGGAGCGAAGCAGAAAGGACGGCAGTGAAAAAGCACCTGGGAAAATATGTGACAGAGCGGAGAGTTCCTGGCAAAGATGACTGTCTGCGGGCTATACAAGCCGAGAAAGCCCTGTGTGAAAGGTCATGGAAAAATGTCAAAGACTATGTGTACAACCAAATTGTAACTTTAAATCGCAGATCTGCCTCAAGAAAACTGAAGTATTAAAACTAGAGATGCACCATTCCAATTCATAGAGCTGATCTAGAGGGGTGCACGATTGACCAGCCAGTGACTGCAATTGGACAATTTTAGGTATTACCTGGGATGACCAGGGACGTGTCAGGCAATGTATCATTCATCATAAATAACAACAGTAACAGGAAAGTTTGATTCCCATTTATATGGAATGTTTAACTAAGCTGGGGAGCTGCAGTATTTGTTGATTCTCAGTTTTAGCTTTAAGTATTGGTGCATCTAAGCTGATCTGTTCACTTCAGTTTCATGTTGTCTGTGAGCAGCTTCAGTATTCTTGACTCTGTTTCAGAAGCTTTATTTTATATAGCATTTGCACTTAATGTTAACAGGAAAGTTTGATTCCCATTTATATGGAATGTTTAACTAAGCTGGGGGAGCTGCAGTATTTGCTGATTCTCAGATTTAGCTTGAAGTATTGGTGCATCTAAGCTGATCTGTTCACTTCAGTTTCATGTTGTCTGTGAGCAGCTTCAGTATTCTTGACTCTGTTTCAGAAGCTTTTTTTATTTTTATATAGCATTTGCACTTAATGTTAACAGGAAAGTTTGATTCCCATTTATATGGAATGTTTAACTAAGCTGGGTAAGCTGCAGTATTTGCTGATTCTCAGATTTAGCTTGAAGTATTGGTGCATCTAAGCTGATCTGTTCACTTCAGTTTCATGTTGTCTGTGAGCAGCTTCAGTATTCTTGACTCTGTTTCAGAAGCTTTTTTTATTTTTATATAGCATTTGCACTTAATGTTAACAGGAAAGTTTGATTCCCATTTATATGGAATGTTTAACTAAGCTGGGTAAGCTGCAGTATTTGCTGATTCTCAGATTTAGCTTGAAGTATTGGTGCATCTAAGCTGATCTGTCCACTTCAGTTTCATGTTGTCTGTGAGCAGCTTTAGCATTCTTGACTCTGTTTCAGCAGCCTTATTTTATATAGCATTTGCACCTAATGTTAACAGGAAAGTTTGATTCCCATTTATATGGAATGTTTAACTAAGCTGGGTAAGCTGCAGTATTTGCTGATTCTCAGATTTAGCTGTATTAAGTATTGGTGCACCTATACTGATCTGTTGTGCATATATGTACTGTTTCCACATGCAGTGATGACGTCATCACTTACTGTTAAATAATTAAAATACTTTCTAAGAGAAAATGTGTTTATGTTCAGTCACCAGAAGGCACTGAGTTAAGCTTGTATACACCTCTTCAGGGTCCTGGGCCCTTAGGTATCTCGAAGGTTTGCTTTGTGTAGATGAGATTGTGGGAACTTTGCATTTCAGTCTGTTTGGGAAAACACTATAATATCCAGAATTATTTTACTAAACTGAATTTGGTGCAAAGTTTGGCTGAGAATCTGACCACATCCTAGGTATTTTAGTTTGTTTCCTGTGACAAATCTTTTGAAAGATGTCGATTCATTGTTCTTGACAATGCTGACAATTCCCCCACTGAAGAGCCACAAGGAAATTTTTTTAATTGTTTTGTAAAATATCTGTTGGCAACAAAGAGTGACTGAGAGCAGCTGGCCTGCTGACACACATCCAGTTCATCAACAGTCACTTTGACTGATAGAGTCAACTTTAACTTATATCTGTGACCATAGGAATTAAAGTACACATAGTATAATAACATATATAAAAAGTTAATGTAGAACCCATTCATGTAGACAACACTTTCAGAAAAAAAATTAAATGTAGAAAAACTGAGTCAACAAGACAAACTGCTGCAATGACCTCTAAATTCACAGTGACAAAACACCCAGAATACACAAACAGAACCACCAGAGTGAAAAAAAGAATTTCTTGTGCAGCAAGTATTACGCCACACTGTAATTTTACAATAAAAGTACAACTGTACTTCGATGCAATAGTCTGAAGGGACAAAACATTATGCATATTCTGCTTATTTATTGACCTAAAATTCTCCAATTCCCATAAAACACACTTAAAATTATTTATTATTACAGTATGAGTCCACAGTAAAACATAAAAAGGGAGAAAAGAATGATTACAAGCTAATAAAAGAAAAGGTCTGACCAGAAATGGACCAAATAGCACCCCAATGAAAAGGTCCTCACTAAAATAGTACAGAACTTTTTCTCATGGTACTCTTCCTTTGTATTTTTTAAAAAGCTGAGGTGGAAACTGGAGTTAGGGGGCCACCTAGTGTTGAAGTGCAAGATCCATTTGTCTCTAAGTATAGCAGAAAAGGTGGTCCTCAGTCCCAATGTGAATTGTCTCGGTCCTCACTTTAATGCCTGTACAGGAATGTGTGTGTGCGTGTGT
>JBAMNC010002185.1:0-18943 GCA_037902135.1 Cetoscarus ocellatus
CACACACACACACACACACACCATTCCTGTACAGGCATTAAAGTGAGGACCGAGACAATTCACATTGGGACTGAGGACCACCTTTTCTGCTATACTTAGAGACAAATGGATCTTGCACTTCAACACTAGGTGGCCCCCTAACTCCAGTTTCCACCTCAGCTTTTTAAAAAATACAAAGGAAGAGTACCATGAGAAAAAGTTCTGTACTATTTTAGTGAGGACCTTTTCATTGGGGTGCTATTTGGTCCATTTCTGGTCAGACCTTTTCTTTTATTAGCTTGTAATCATTCTTTTCTCCCTTTTTATGTTTTACTGTGGACTCATACTGTAATAATAAATAATTTTAAGTGTGTTTTATGGGAATTGGAGAATTTTAGGTCAATAAATAAGCAGAATATGCATAATGTTTTGTCCCTTCAGACTATTGCATCGAAGTACAGTTGTACTTTTATTGTAAAATTACAGTGTGGCGTAATACTTGCTGCACAAGAAATTCTTTTTTTCACTCTGGTGGTTCTGTTTGTGTATTCTGGGTGTTTTGTCACTGTGAATTTAGAGGTCATTGCAGCAGTTTGTCTTGTTGACTCAGTTTTTCTACATTTATTTTTTTTTCTGAAAGTGTTGTCTACATGAATGGGTTCTACATTAACTTTTTATATATGTTATTATACTATGTGTACTTTAATTCCTATGGTCACAGATATAAGTTAAAGTTGACTCTATCAGTCAAAGTGACTGTTGATGAACTGGATGTGTGTCAGCAGGCCAGCTGCTCTCAGTCACTCTTTGTTGCCAACAGATATTTTACAAAACAATTAAAAAAATTTCCTTGTGGCTCTTCAGTGGGGGAATTGTCAGCATTGTCAAGAACAATGAATCGACATCTTTCAAAAGATTTGTCACAGGAAACAAACTAAAATACCTAGGATGTGGTCAGATTCTCAGCCAAACTTTGCACCAAATTCAGTTTAGTAAAATAATTCTGGATATTATAGTGTTTTCCCAAACAGACTGAAATGCAAAGTTCCCACAATCTCATCTACACAAAGCAAACCTTCGAGATACCTAAGGGCCCAGGACCCTGAAGAGGTGTATACAAGCTTAACTCAGTGCCTTCTGGTGACTGAACATAAACACATTTTCTCTTAGAAAGTATTTTAATTATTTAACAGTAAGTGATGACGTCATCACTGCATGTGGAAACAGTACATATATGCACAACAGATCAGTATAGGTGCACCAATACTTAATACAGCTAAATCTGAGAATCAGCAAATACTGCAGCTTACCCAGCTTAGTTAAACATTCCATATAAATGGGAATCAAACTTTCCTGTTAACATTAGGTGCAAATGCTATATAAAATAAGGCTGCTGAAACAGAGTCAAGAATGCTAAAGCTGCTCACAGACAACATGAAACTGAAGTGGACAGATCAGCTTAGATGCACCAATACTTCAAGCTAAATCTGAGAATCAGCAAATACTGCAGCTTACCCAGCTTAGTTAAACATTCCATATAAATGGGAATCAAACTTTCCTGTTAACATTAAGTGCAAATGCTATATAAAAATAAAAAAAGCTTCTGAAACAGAGTCAAGAATACTGAAGCTGCTCACAGACAACATGAAACTGAAGTGAACAGATCAGCTTAGATGCACCAATACTTCAAGCTAAATCTGAGAATCAGCAAATACTGCAGCTTACCCAGCTTAGTTAAACATTCCATATAAATGGGAATCAAACTTTCCTGTTAACATTAAGTGCAAATGCTATATAAAATAAAGCTTCTGAAACAGAGTCAAGAATACTGAAGCTGCTCACAGACAACATGAAACTGAAGTGAACAGATCAGCTTAGATGCACCAATACTTCAAGCTAAATCTGAGAATCAGCAAATACTGCAGCTCCCCCAGCTTAGTTTAACATTCCATATAAATGGGAATCAAACTTTCCTGTTAACATTAAGTGCAAATGCTATATAAAATAAAGCTTCTGAAACAGAGTCAAGAATACTGAAGCTGCTCACAGACAACATGAAACTGAAGTGAACAGATCAGCTTAGATGCACCAATACTTAAAGCTAAAACTGAGAATCAACAAATACTGCAGCTCCCCCAGCTTAGTTTAACATTCCATATAAATGGGAATCAAACTTTCCTGTTACTGTTGTTATTTATGATGAATGATACATTGCCTGACACGTCCCTGGTCATCCCAGGTAATACCTAAAATTGTCCAATTGCAGTCACTGGCTGGTCAATCGTGCACCCCTCTAGATCAGCTCTATGAATTGGAATGGTGCATCTCTAGTTTTAATACTTCAGTTTTCTTGAGGCAGATCTGCGATTTAAAGTTACAATTTGGTTGTACACATAGTCTTTGACATTTTTCCATGACCTTTCACACAGGGCTTTCTCGGCTTGTATAGCCCGCAGACAGTCATCTTTGCCAGGAACTCTCCGCTCTGTCACATATTTTCCCAGGTGCTTTTTCACTGCCGTCCTTTCTGCTTCGCTCCACGGTCTCCTTGCTGTAGCTCGGGGTGGCTCTACAAATGACAAAGAAGGCAATGTAGATTTTGTAATGTTCAAAATATAGACCACTATACAGATTTCGTGACTTGGCTCATGCACAGCTAGCAAACAGTCATGGAGAAAGGGTGTGGAGCAAAAAAAAAAGTCATGTGGCTTAAAAAAAAATTCAGGCCAAGTCATCAATCTCAATCAGTAAACCTAAGGTGTAACTGGCAGCACCAGTTGTTTTTGCCACTTTGTTAATTGCTGTATAACTGCACAAGTGACTTGTCAACTAGTAAAATAAATACACAGACAAACTTAGCCCACAATGTGTTAGTACAGTTTCCAAAAGCATTTTGGGAGACTATGGTGGGTGGATGTTAGACCCTCCGAGGGGATCAGCGGGCATGACAGTTGTTTACTCATCCATGCACTGTGGTAAGCACATCTAAACTGTGTAGCAAGTTTCATCAGTAAAAAACAGTAATCCAATGTTGAAGTCAGTGTTGAAATTGGCAGGATAAGAGCTCATTAACTCACTGAACTAGGTTACATAAGTTTGTGTGTATGAGAGAGACAGGCCGTTAATGTACAGCAGGGTGTGGGGGGTGGAGGTGGGGGCTTGACTAACTGGGTGTGAGAATGTTATGCTGAGGTGACAGCATTATTAATAATTAGAGCTATTTAGAGTAGAGACTACTTTTCTCCTCAGACCTGCACTGATCTTGAGCAGTCCCTCTGTAGAATCCAACAAACTGAAATTCGTCATGACAACAGAGAAGTTTGCCCAGTTTATAAGAATTTACCTTTTCCTTTCACCATCTGTTTTCTTGAACACTGAACCATGCAAAAAAGTTATGCCACTAGCATGCATCACCAAGGCATAATTGAGTCACTAAAAATGTACTGTGATGTTATTGTGACCTCTCAAGAAGCTGACTGGCTCCATTCTCTCATTTACTACTGATGATATCTCCTTTTGTCCTTTTTCTTTGTCAATCACCTGATCCTTGATAACTCCATAGTACACGCTAGGCGTTGACTGATATTAAAATCTAATGCCGCAATGACTGTATCCAACATAACTGTGATACATGCATTTGCAAATAAGGGCTCAATAATTGCTGGTAGCCTCATCTCCCCATTGTGTTTTTAGTTAGTAATCTGCAGTATTTCCACACATCAGATATCACCCATTTTTTCAGGGCTACAATGTGGAACCTGAGCCTTCAGCCATGGTGACAGGCTTAGACAGTTCAAAATAAATTCTACAAAATATTAATGCAATGAGATTTTTGATCAGTAATCATCAGTGATGTGGATTTAACGACTGAAGAGGGTGAAGACAAATATTAGAATATGTAGAACAGTCTGATAAATTGAGAGAAAACAACAAGTTTACTGTAATGCAGCTTTTAAAAGCAGAAACATAGTACATAATACAATAGAATAGATAGTTGCTGATGGCTATAACCCTCCACTGGTCACATGGGAATGACTACCTGTGTTTCGCATGAAGGCCCCAGACAAAATGTTAACTTTATGTTTGCCTCAGATAATTAGTATGATTTAAGTCAAAGTTAACTATTATGCAACAACTTAACTGGTTTGTTAGGGGCATAATAAGACTGCTGGTTTCAGAATAATGTTAATACCTTAATTACATTGAAGGTAGCTCAGCACAGCTGAAAGCTTTGTCTGTTCTGAAAGCAAACGTGGTTGTTGTAATTTAGCTTAAATTAAGAGCAAACCTGCAATATCAATGTGTTACTTACTTGCTTACTGGAAGCATTGGTTAACTCAGTAAAAAAGCTTTTTTCATTTGATGGCGTTATCAGCTGATTCATTTGTCATCTGCTTTTTCCTGCTCTAAACTATCATGATTATACTGGCCATTGAACATCGCCTATCAGTCAACCTTTAATGACCATATCCAGCATTTTAGACAGCATTCACTCTCATGCCATTAAATGATTTATATTGTATATATTTTCCAGCACTGATTTTAAACAGAGCTCTGCATTTATTGTATTCATAGCAAGTTTGTTTGGTTACTCAGTGGGAATGAGAGGCTTGTGTAAAGCTCTTGTATAAATCCTAATGCAATTTCAAACCTTGTTCTCCCCCTTATGGAAATTTATCTTTTTTTTCCCGTAGTTGTGAAGATTCATTATCTTCATTATCTGCTTTACATTTACCTGGGGGGCCCTGTCACAACTTTTGCATGTTTTGCTGGAGCTTCAGACTCACTGCTTACTCGTGTAGCCTCACAACGCTCCCTTGTAATAACTGTGTGGCCTCCACTTTGGGAACCACTGCCCTATTGTATTAATAATCATAGCTGATACACTTCCCTGCTCTCATCATGTTTACAACACTGTATTATACCCTGCTTGCTTGTTTTTTTAGATGAAGGTCCCTGTCTCCTCTTCCCTAACAAGATACTTGATACAGATGGTGAGTTATTTGGCTTTAATTCTGAAAGTTTATTGTACATTGCAAACTTAAAATATAAAAAACATCTGCTTTTTGTTTAAGGGCCCACCTGACTGATTCAAATTGTCATTCCTATAATACTGCTGCAGTGTCAAAATAGAGGTATTTGTTTTTAAAAAAAGGTGATATTTGATATCGTTGCCTAGTCCTTGAATTTATGAAGAGCTTTTGAGGAGAAATATGCAACATACAGCATGTATAATGTGGCCAAAAATACCTTTATACAATTTTAAGGCTGTGCCATCCACACCTAGCTTAAAAATGTATAGTATTTGTTGACTTGTGCATATTTAAGGAGAAATTAAATGATGCAGGAATGCATACCTTGACTGTTTTGAGCCAAAGTGCCCTTTAAGTGGCACTTGAAAGCACAGTCTGACACAGTACTTATCACAAATCCTGACTTTTAATGAAGTTAATGTCATAAATCCACACACAGCTGGTAAACTGTCATGGAAAGCACATGATGGTGGGTATAAAGAAGAAATGACAGACCTTACACCAGGAAATATTTTTTTTTTATAAAGGAGCACTAAATATTTTTCAGTGATGCACCACTAATCTCAGCAGCTGTTGTGCTGATAGGATGAAATGGGGAGCATCAGACTTATATTTTTGAGTAAAGAAGTACACTTGAAAATCATCACTGATCCTTTTTTTTACTGAGATCTACTAGTGAAAAGAACCAGCACGGTCTTTTTGGTCAGAAGGCAAGAGTATAATACAACAGCCAGAAACTTACCATCCGCATTGCAGGGGTCTAATCTCTTTCTGGGGGAGGACTGGTCCAGACATCCATCTAAAAACAAGAGCAAAGAATGACATATATGACACACAATACTGTGGAGTTTAGAAAATTATACTGAAAGCATGTAACTGTATCTGCAGATTGATGGCATGGAGTTTACCAAGGGTTGTGAAATGTTAGAAATGGACAACATTCTTAAAAAAAAAGAAAGAAAGAAAATAAGAAATAAAAAAAAGAACATACCGTCAACCATCTCTCTGGCTCTTTTTCGTCCTTTATGTGGGACAGACTCAGAAGTTGACGAGGGATGTTCAGCTATGAAAGATAAAGATCAAATATGAGTGCTTTAAACCTCACATTAAGACTCTTGTTGATTAAAATATTTTTATTCTTCCCAAATGTACTGACGCCCCAGAAGAGCTTACTTCTCTCCTTCAGCTATAGTGGGAACAACTGTTCACGTTGCCTGGCCAGTAAAAGCCAACTTGAGTGTTGAAATAACTAGTATTTGTTGACTTGTGCATATTTAAGGAGAAATTAAATGATGCAGGAATGCATACCTTGACTGTTTTGAGTCAAAGTGCCCTTTAAGTTGGCACTTGAAAGCACAGTCTGACACAGTATTTATCACTAATCCTGACTTTTAATGAAGTTAATGTCATAAATCCACACACAGCTGGTAAACTGTCATGGAAAGCACATGATGGTGGGTATAAAGAAGAAATGACAGACCTTACACCAGGAAATATTTTTTTTTTCATAAAGGAGCACTAAATATTTTTCAGTGATGCACCACTAATCTCAGCAGCTGTTGTGCTGATAGGATGAAATGGGGAGTATCAGACTTACATTTTTGAGTAAAGAAGTACACTTGAAAATCATCACTGATCCTTTTATTTTTACTGAGATCTACTAGTGAAAAGAACCAGCACGGTCTTTTTGGTCAGAAGGCAAGAGTATAATACAACAGCCAGAAACTTACCATCCGCATTGCAGGGGTCTAATCTCTTTCTGGGGGAGGACTGGTCCAGACATCCATCTAAAAACAAGAGCAAAGAATGACATATATGACACACAATACTGTGGAGTTTAGAAAATTATACTGAAAGCATGTAACTGTATCTGCAGATTGATGGCATGGAGTTTACCAAGGGTTGTGAAATGTTAGAAATGGACAACATTCTTAAAAAAAAAAGAAAGAAAGAAAATAAGAAATAAAAAAAAGAACATACCGTCAACCATCTCTCTGGCTCTTTTTCGTCCTTTATGTGGGACAGACTCAGAAGTTGACGAGGGATGTTCAGCTATGAAAGATAAAGATCAAATATGAGTGCTTTAAACCTCACATTAAGACTCTTGTTGATTAAAATATTTTTATTCTTCCCAAATGTACTGACGCCCCAGAAGAGCTTACTTCTCTCCTTCAGCTATAGTGGGAACAACTGTTCACGTTGCCTGGCCAGTAAAAGCCAACTTGAGTGTGTTGAAATAACTAAGGTGTCTGTATTTAACCATTAGGTCTTTTTATAAGGCTATAAAATTATCTGATCTAATTTATATTTGTATTTCTATTTCATATTTGGAATCTAAATGTGGGTCAAAAATGTTGACAAGCCCACTCAAGACCATCAACTGCCACAAAACTGCTACTTGTACTCATTAAACTCATTCAAATAATATTTAGCCATTTATTTTGATTTTTTTTTTCAATGTAAATTGGGTGGCTGTTATGTTTACCATTTTAGGATACTGAGGATAGTACTGATTTTTTAAGTCAGACATGGTTCCAAGATTGAGCTCAATACATATAAGCCTAAACCAATTATTTTCATATAGTTTTAACTCACCATCCATATCTGAGGTCCCATCCTCTCTGCAGGGATTGGGACTCTTTTCAGTAGAGAGGTTAGGGTTTTCATCTGAAAATAAAAAGTGAGACATCATACTGTACTGTGTTGAAAGAGAAGACAGAATGAAAGCAGGCAAAAAAAGAGTTAAATTGTGTTTATATACACAGGGTTCACACACATTTTGCAAGGTCAAATTTAAGCTCTTTTCAAACACTTTTAAGGGTCATTTTCACATTTTTCCAGCACCTTATTGCTGACGTAAACTAAATATTTATAGGAATACAACCTGTACATACTAATCAAATGCAACTGTTCTGCCATGAAGACATCTATGGCAGTTCTTACAGTGTACAGTTTTTTTTAACACTTTCACAGAGGAGTCAGTTCAGTTCTGTGATTCACTATTAAGGTCATTATGGTGCTGTACTGGACTGCAATGTAATCAGAGATGTCTCGAATAGTTTGTCCTCTTCCTGTACATAAACATGGAAGACAAGAGATTTCAAACACATCAAAAGTACTGCACTTCAACAAAACAGTAACCTCAATAGATAATTTAATGAAACTAAACATCTTGGACGTTGCACCCGATTAAGAAAATATGTACAGGTAGACCTAAGAAAGGGAGTCACTAAAAACAGACAAGGGCTGCAAGTATCAGTCACTTTCACAATTGATGTAACTTTCCATTGTTATCTCAATAAATTTCTTTGTCTATAAAATGGCTCAAAGTAGTGAACATTTTCTTTTGTATAACAAAAATGTTTACTTCTTAAATTGTATAAACCAGAGAAAGGAATCCTCACATTTAAGAAGCTAGAACAAGCAAATATGTTAAAAGACAAATCAAAGCAATCAAAATAGCTGCAGATTAAATGATTATGCGCACCTCTAACACAGACATGTTTAAAATGAAAAGAATCCTAAGACACATACCATCATCGTTATCTCCGCCTGGGATCCTTTTCTTCTGTGGGCCAATGTCAGAAGATGATGTGGGACTTGTGCCTTTGAAAGGTAATTAAAGTCAAATTCAGTGCTAAGCAGAACCAAAAATTCTTCAAGTACAAAGACCACTGTTGAATAAACTAGCTCATTTGATGAGATTGTTCTACTACTGCTATACTAATATAATTTGTAACTTCAAGCCAGAGAAATTACTCAAAACAATTCTTGCTCATGCAGGCATTTACTTTCCTCTTTAATTTTTTTTTTGTAGTTCAAAAATGTACTAGTCATTATATATATATCATCTTCTCATAAAAAAGGTGTTACTGTGTATCTTTATGGATTGCCTGACGATGTGTTTTTATGAAATGAGACTGATACTGTCCAGCTGATTTAGACTGTACAAATTACAAGGCACTAGCCTTCTCCTTGGACTTGTAAATGCATGTACACTTCTTTGTTTTCAGGACCTCTTTTAGCTATTGTTATTAGCTATAGATTTCCAGGGATATTGTGAGAATACTGTACATGATGGCATTAAAAAAGCAGGACAAAACTGTGTCAGCTGTTAGTGCATACATACCACTAACAGAGAGGTTGATGGTGTTGAGGTTCTTTCCCTTTAAAGTCCCAGTGCCTTGCTCCATTGCAAACAGTAGTTTACTTATCTTGGCGATTTGAAAGGTTTTGTCCGTCTGTCGGTAAAAGTCCCGATGAACTCTGATGTCATGCCCCATAAACCTTGCAACTTGTTCCAGCTCTTGTTCACTTAGGTCCAGGAGTTGGCAGAGAGTGGCAACCTGCTTTCTTAATTTAGTTGATCTCAGGAGCTCAGGGTTTTCTGCTTTGCTTTCCTCTGCATATTTTCGCAGGCAGTCACATCCACGTATGTTTGTCATAGCACCAGGTCTTGCAAATAGATAAGGGTTTTCAGCAGGTATGCCAGCTTCATCCCTTCTTTTAATCAACAAGTCAATTGACTCCTTCATTCTCTCTGTCAAGAAAATGGGTACCTTCCTGCCTCTTTTTCCTCTGACCTCTATGCGAGTTAGAAGCTTGCTGAGCTCTTTCTCTAGTGGAGACAAGGTTTCATAGATGTCCTCGTTTATGGGATTTGTGCTTGCTGTCTTGTAGGTGTCAAGAGTCAAGCGTGATGCCTCCCCTTCACGCCGCTTGTTGAATATGATGACCTGTGCCAGAACTGTCTCATTCAACATCTTGTAGGCTGTTAGACTTAGCTCCTTTGTTAGTTGTTCCTTTGCTTTATCTTCCTTCATCCTCAGATGATCCCTCAGAGTCGTCACGTTTTTGGTAAGTGGGATGTCATCTTGCTTGTTCCATCTCTTTTCTTGTATCGTTTGATGAGCACTGACAGAAACATGGGTCCTCCAGTTTTTTTCCAAAAGTTCCAGAAATTTTTTTGCCTTCCTCTCAGCCAGGTCATCATCATTCATGAGTGTTTGTCCAATCAGGACCTCCGCTGCTCCTTTGAGACAGAATCCAATTTTGACAGCAGTGGATGGTTTTCCATACTCATTTTTGCCTGGACTAAACTCTGTAACCTTCTTTGCCACACTGACAACAAACTTAAACCTTGATGGCTCACACAAGTCTTCCAGACCCTTTACAGTCTTGTCCATGTCTTTAGCAACCAACATGAATCGGCCAAGCTCCCTCATTCTCTGTGCAATGTACTGGTATCTTGACTTCACTCGCCCATGTTTTGCAAACAGTGCTTCACCATAACTGCAAATCAAAGAATCTGTCCTGATATGAAAGGATACACCATCTTGTCGCATGTTATTGATGATCTTCTGACATCCGGTGGAGGAAGCAGTGATTGGAAGCAGGCGTGCAGCACGACTTTGTACGTCTCTTCTTCTATTTGTTTCACTGTCTGTCATACAAGATTTTTTGCTTCCACATGAGGACTGATGTTTCCACAACTCCTTTTTTACAAACATCCCATAACAATATGTGCAGGGTAAATAATCCTCAACCAAGGCCTTATGAGAGGGCTGCTTGCATGTCACAAGTTGTCCCCTTCCTTTTTCCAGGACTTTGGCATTGTGCTTAAAATCCCCTTTATTACGTAGTTCATCCAGAAGAACCTTTCTGTCTTTTGATCTCACCGGAAAGCTGAAGGCATATGCTACATCCTTGATCCCCATATGTTTTCTCTCCAAATGCCTTGCTATCTTTGAGTGTGGCTTTCCACAGTAAAGACAGTAGTGCTTTTTGTCCCATGATCGTTTGCCATCCTCCCTTTTTGTGCAGGTTTTTACAGTCACACTTTTCACTTTGTCTTTCTTCATTTTTTCTTTATTATTCTTTCTTTTCACATAAGTTCTGGGGTTTTTGTGTTTTTTAATGTTGCACTTGCCTGTTTGTTGATGTTTGTCTTCTCCTGAAACTGTATCTGGACTATCAAGAGCTTCATCACTGGATGATTCCTCAAATGAAGAAGGTTTAACCAAGATTTTCACATCCTCATCATCAGACGATGATTCAGTCTGAGCTGGGTTGTACTCTGTGTCTGATCCCATATGGCTGGAAAATTCAGATTCAGAGGACTCACTCTCCGACTCCTCGCGGATATTGTCCAACTGTAAGCAAAAAGCATATGCGTTGGAGAAAAAGTAGTTCTAAGTCTTGCAGTTTAACTTTTTTACTCACTAATACTAGATTGGAACGGTTTCACTTTTTGATAAGTTTTGTTTAAATAAACATTACCATCAATCATAATGTTGCCATCCTCATGCATTTTTAATTAACATGCATTTACTTTGTGTCTTTGTAAATGTGTTTATGTCTAGAACTAATCAAATTAGTCTTCAGTCTTTATAATGTTTTCTTTGTCTTTAATACAAACCCTGGAGAGCAATAATGATGCTGAGTGGATTATCCTGGTGAAATGAAATGAATTTATTGTCAACTAGAAATGCACTCAGAGAGCGCAGACCTCTGCCTAGCAGCTCAGTTCCACCAATGAAAATTTCTGTATCCCGACGGTGATCTGGATCACCCTCAAAATCTAATCAATCATTCATTGTCCCATTTTTGACATTTTCTGAAGTTTCATCAAAATCTGCCCACAGCTGTTTGAGCTATGTTGCTAACAGACAGACAAACAGACAAAACCACCCAAAAACATAACCTCCTTGGCAGCGGTAATAATCATGTGACTCCTAGCTTATCCCTGACTAGAGAAAACTGTGGCGTTAGAACTCTTCTAGTGTTACAACCATCAACCAAATCAACAGTGGTCAAATAGTAATTTGAATGACTAGTGTTTGATTCTTTTCTTCCAGCCAACTCAACAACATAACCTCCTTGGCAGAGGTAACTAACTGATGCAGTTGAGCTAATTAGTGCACAAAACTAAATTTACCTGAAGTTGACTGGCTCTAGCTCCACATACATGAAGAGAGTTTACTCATATATACCAACTCTCAGCAAGAAGGCACCTTGCAAATGTTAAAACTGTTTGTTTTTATAGTTAATAATATCACATCCATAAATTCATTCATAACAAAGCTTTAGTAAGAAGAACCAATTTTTGAATTCTGTAGCGCTTGGTAAATATCGAGGACCAGACTAGCCCACATTAAACAATTAACAAGTCCCTTTTTAACCTGAAGTCATTCAGCATTTCAATATTTAATCAATATTTACACATTTTGTTCCATTACATAAAACATCATTAAATACTTCACATTTCAAATAAAAAAAAACAATTACATGTCTTTAAAATTGTGGCAAATGAGTGTCTTACTGAGACTGTATTAGTTGTAATGGAGATTAACTGTCATAATGTTGAACAAGGAGATTCATCTATTCAACAGCCTGTCTTTACAGGGCAGCGTTAGTTGCAAACTATTTTAACTCTAATTGTACAATTGATCAGTTCTTAGAAAACAAGCACAGTAATAGTGAAGCAAGACTCTGTGGTAAGCATGTTCCATTCATGTGACCCTAATGTAGTTTGTTTATGACTTAACATTTTACTGCTAACAATTTAATTAACACTTCAAAAATCAAAGTGATTCTTATCTGCGAAGATTACTGTGCTGAACAAAATATGTAGATTTCATGAAACAGTTCATTTTCAGTAAAAATCCAAAATCAAAGCTTTTTGATGAGGCACAGGTGAGAGGTTGATTTCCTCGTTTGACCATTTCAGTAAGTCTGAATAAGTATGGTATATTGATTTTGAAAGGTTACTTACTTCATTTGGCCTCTGGGTCATTGTGTTTTGGACCTAACAATTCAGAGAAAAGATAGTATTTAAATGTTAGTGTGTGGTACAGTTTCAACAAATGATTACAATCACAGGTAAGTAGTCACCTCTAGAAAGTTATACTATACAGTTGTGCATTGATATCTTTCTGCTACATTCATCCTCATACAACAATAAACAAGAATCAATGCTACATTGTTAAAAAGGCACTGTCATGTATATAATATGTAAATGACTGTAAAAAAAAAAATTCTCATCATGAATACATACAATCTACACACTGTAATCTGCATGCTTTCATTTACTGAATTTGGTCGGTACAATTAACATAATAATGATGTACTCCATCAGGAAATGGGCTATAAATTACAAATTCTTAATTTTCCATGCAGCCACTTTATGGGCCAGACACAGATCTGCCATCATTTCAGTTTCTGGAGCCTGATTCAAAAATAGGTAAATATAAATATTTGTTTGTTGGTTTGCAAGGTATTATTTGAAGTCTTTCTGTTCTGAACTATAGTATACTTCAAGGTGTTATAATGATTTTAACCTGGATTGCTCATTTCTTTATCAAACCAACTGATTTTGCATCGTCTGTGTAACACTCAGGCCTATGTCTGATTGTCTAATAAAAACAGAGCAGCAGCGCTGCATCTCCCTCAGTGTTTCAGAAGAACTACATGGTGAGTGGGGCAGAGCTGCGCATCAAGAGAGGAGAGGTTCAGTTGCAGGGCTTTACTGAAAATTATGTTGAACACCTTGACCGTACATTGTCCTATACTTCTTCACTACAGAATTTACTGATATACTTTGTCTTGGAAAAGTTGTCTCTTTACCCAGCCTTCATTACAGTGAAAATATAGTTGCCTTGGCAAATACACACTTTCAGCATTAGGGGCAAATAGGCAGGTGCTCAAGCACCATTAGTTAGCCCCTCTGTACGAGCCTACACTTTGTCAGCACAGCTGTCATGTAAAGCAGAAGATTGTACACATGTATCTTATGAATTGATCACTGACAATTTGTAGATTGTTAATGTTTTCTGGGAAATAATTTGCAGGTTTATTGTATTATGTGCTTTGCGTAATTTCACAGAAATAGCATGTTGCTCCATCTTAAGATCACACAAGATCACATTTTCTTTAGTTCAGGTCTAAAAGATCAAATCACATTTTTTCAGTGACAGCTGTCATCTGTGTTACAGGATGTAAGTTCACACCAACATACCCTGTGCACTGTGATAACTGAACTGACAGTTAAAAGGATGGGTAGGAGTTAAACAAAATGAAAGGTACTATATCAAGTTAAACAGCTAATTATTATTATTCACACAAAGTGTAAGAGCTGATTTTAGCCTGCTTACATCTCAAGTATATCTAACCAACTAGCCTTTACAGCCACGGTTTGTCTCCTAAAGTCACATTTTAAGTTTAGTTAAAATATTTTACAATTGAAGCAACATGTTACTTGCACATTTGTCACAATTTTTTCACAGTTTAATTGTGAAATGCCTCTAAATTTCACAAAGACAAAATAATTGTATTTTAACAAAGTAATAAAAACATGAAGACTGAAAGACACTACACCTTACATTAATCACAAGCACCTAAATGTATTTCCTCATACTGAGAAATGTCATAAACTAGACGTGAACATACATTAAGAGATTGCTTTAAATGAAGGTTAGAACCATGATTTTATCATTTCATTTGTCAGAAAATCTGATGGGTTAACTATATACTGCAGCAGTTAACTGGTTTCTTATAAACTTGTATAGTCAGATTTATGGTCACATACAAAACTAGAGTAACAGTTACCTTTTTTAGCTTAAAGTTTAGCATAACTTGATATTTCCACCTTGCAGTTTAGAAAGTTTAAATGGTGACATGTTTCTAAATCACAAAATAATAGTACACAGCTAGCATAAATTGACATATAAAAGCTGCAACTTAAAATATTTTAACACTTACTTGCTGGCAGATTCTTTGAGGAAAACGCCTTTCGCAGTTTTCGTGATGCAGTCGTAATTGCTGAACTCTCCTCCTGAGCCTGTCAAGACTCCTTCGACGCTCCTTCATCATGCTCCTTCAGCTAGCAGGCCCACAGCACAGGCAGAGTAGCTAAGGTGAGGGCTGGAAGCTAGCTCTGCTCACTGCCCATCCCCCACTCACAGGTGCGGGGGATAAGCGGCCCCTCCCCTTGATGGGCCATTAGTTGAGGCTGCAGAGTGCAGGCAGAGTGCACCACAATATCAGCACTTTTCAGCTCTGACTCTCAGGCCTTTTTACAGGCTGCAAACTTACATTTAAGTAGATGAATTTAATTTATCTGCACAGAGTAGTGGAAGAAGTGACCCTACAATGTTAAGATACTGTTATATTACTAAAAATCCTGCATTAAAATTTTAAGGCAATAAAAATGTAGTAAGTATCAAAAATAAACTACTGAGCCTCTCTCAGAATATACCCTGCTTTACTATATTTGTATTCTGTTTTGTATTCATCATTTTATATTTTATTTTTATTATTATTAATTTATTTTACATATTATTATCAATAATGCATTAATGTTTTATTCTAGTGTTTCATATGGAAAAGAGACTGTTAACTGCTTAATTCCTCCTAAGTGAAAAATTACATTTTTTGTAAATTCAAGGATGATTAAATCTAATTTAAACCCATAAAAATACTACAAAGTTTCTGTGTTGACAACATATTGTAGAATTATTTGGGATTTCCAGAGCAACATAAGTGGTCAGCAAAATCTAGGGGATTAGAAAGTACATTTACCTCTGAAGTGTACTATAGAAAATAGAGTCCTAAAGTGTAAGTAACTTAAATCTTTAATACAGTAAAGGTGCAACAGTAGTACAGCAAATGGGCAATATATCAATATTATATTTATTATATTATACCGTTATCGAGATATGAGATACACTGTCTTAGATTGTGGATACTGAGATATGGCAGTAATGGTGTTATTTCCTGGTTTTAAAGACTGAATAAAGACTGAAATACATGAAAGTAATGTAAGTTTATCAACTTACTAGACTGTTCTCCCTGTTTCAGTGCTTTCCTTGGCTCACATAGTCATCATATTCACATCATTGATGATACTTTATCCAATATATTATTGTGTTAATATTTTGTGAAAAAAAGTCATACCTACAATATTGTTGTAGCCAAGATGGTATATCATGTGATGGTATCTTTCATTTTGTCTCCCAGTCCAACATTAATTAAGTGCTTTAAAGGAGATTTAAAAAATATCAAGATATATGTCATATAGAGATAAAAGATATAGCCTAAAAATATTACAACTTGATTTCCAGGACAAATCACCCAGTCCTAGTATGAATATCTGCCAAAAAACTGTTCTCCAAAAGGATGTCTATTAGTTTAAGATCTTTTCTCCTATGCTCTATCAGGCCTCTGGTGTGTCAGCCTGCAAATAAAGGGAAACTGAGGTTTAACACAAAATATTCTGTATGAAAAAGTATGGAAATATGCAGTAAATCATTTAGGAGGTCATTTTTCAAACACTGTTCAAATGGTCTTTTTAACAACAACAACAATAATAATAATAATAATAAAAATGAATTTTATTTAAAAGCGCCTTTTTCAGCACTCAAGGACGCTTTACAGATGAATAAAACACAGTTAAAATCACAATTTAAAATAAATAAAAACTACAGACAAAAATGAAAGCAGGTTAAAATGGGTGTGAGAAGTTAAAGGGAATATGCCAGTTGGAAGAGATGAGTTTTGAGCTGTGCTTTGAAGTGAGGTAGAGAGTCCATGTTTCTGAGTGGGGAGAGAGTTCCAGAGTTTGGGAGCAGAGCGACTGAAATTTCTGCTGCCCATGGTGCTGAGATGAGTGGAGGGCACCGAGAGGTGGAGGAGGAGGAGGACCTGAGGGAGTGAGAGGGGGTGGCACTGTGGAGGAGGTCAGACAGATGGGGAGTTGGGGGGAGGTTGTGGATGGCCTTGAAAGTATATAGGAGGATTAAGAAGTGGATTTTTAACTTCTTTGTTACACTTGTGTGAAATACCGGAATACAGTGATGTTTAATTTTGGGTTTTAATATTGTTTCACTTAGCATTGAACACAGATTAAATATTGATTTCCTGTTGATATCAAAACATTTTAATACCACACAATTGAATTTTGTCTTTACAAACAACTACTCAATTTCAAGTCTCTATTTTAATGATCATACTCAGTTCCTCTTTTTTCAGCCTGATTACTTGATAAGATTGTTTTTTGCTCAATTTAATTTATTCTCAAGATGCATGTGACAGATCAGAATTCAGACAAAACAAAGTAATTCTCAACATGTGTAATGGTTTTCACAGGGGAACAGGAGTGAACCCAGATATATGATGTAGAGACAGGCAGGAGAGGTGAGAGTTCATCTTAACTTGTGGTCTAAAAATAATTTGTTTAAAGATCAACAGGCTGATACAAATGAGCAACTGAATCAAAAAGGTGGGTTGTGCTGAGAGATAAGTCAGTTGAGCTTGCAGGACATAATGCAGGCAGGATCAGGCAGGCAAAGAGGAAGAGCTGGAAAGCTGCAGGTGGAACATAATTCAGACAATCTGGATCTATGAAAGTGGAGACAGGGATACAGGCAGGTAGGCAGGGGAGTGAGGTGATGGGGATCGGATCCAGGTGGATGGATCTAAAATGACAGGAGAGTTAGTACATGGTAGGGAGCATAGCAAGTATGGAAATCTATGACTATTCAGTGCTTACTGGATAGCGTTGTGACAACAGAAAAAGGCAATCCAAGCCTTGAAGGCAAGGTTTTGCTATGGTTTGTTTTTGATCATTGTTATCATCAAGGTGTGTTCAGACCAAAAGTGAAGAACGCTACAAGAAAACAAAGGCTACAAAATCAATATAAAGATGTGATTACACGTAATGTCACTTCATGCAACATGAATCTCGTGACACATGCAATGGGAATCACATGATGAGGCATCCATCACCTTCATTGCCGCAATAAATTGAAATCTCAAACCTTAAAGTGATTGGTAATCTTGAGTTTTGTCAAAACCACAAGAATAAAAAACATCATTGAAAATAAAAGGAACCTACAGTAATTTTTCTGAACAAAATTTAAAGCACCATAAAAACAGAGTACTGCAATGGTACATCGCGTGACGTTGTGCTGTGACAGCCAATTATTGTCAAGTTTCTTGCAATGTCAATGCCGCCCCAACGGCATAAGCATTGTTGGAATTTACCAAACAGACTTTGAATCAGATATAGCAGTCGAAACAACTGTTGCTGTGTGTGAATAGTAAGGATTTCAGACAACTCAACTTCATACACCACAGGACACAGACGCAGCGTTGTAAAGTTTCCAACATTTCCAGGACTTCTATAAATGATGCTGTGCAAAAAGGATGATCAAATCGACTCTAGTTAATGATAGAAAATGACAAGCCCTCCTTACTCCTGATGCTACAAGCTAATGCTAACTGTGGCTGACACAGACTTTGCAACATAATTGAACAGGCTTGGATGATTTTAATCACCCAGACCCAATGTTGTTAATTTTTCAACCTGTGTACACATTAAAACTCATTAAAATCAGAACTGGCATATAGTGATGAAAAGGCTTAAGATCATGAAGTTTTGGCAATTTATCATGACAAATTTGTCTGAACCAGATTTTTTCCCCAGACTGTACAAGAGTTGACACGCAGTATTTAATTCTGATCCAAAGCAGTGAATCATCAGACTGTCACTGCCATCTGTAGATCTTTAATACTAACATGGTTGAAAACAGTAGGCTTATAATAAGGATAAAACACAGACAAACATGGACATGGGCAAACCCCCAGTTTCCCATATGTGGTATTGGTAAGTGTTCCTGATGTAGCTAAGGGCTACAAGAAGGTGCTAGATTTCTGAGATCTATTGTGTGCTATCAGGGGCCAGAGACATGCCCACAACCCATATTTTAAGCCCTCTAGCTACTTCCTGTATCCACCAGCTAAATCAGGGACAGTTCCCAGGGGAAACTGGGGGTTTGCCCATGTCCTTTACTGAAAAAGGGGGTTCCCATGGGGCTAGAGCCTTGAAAATTGATACAGTTGTTCATCTCACAGCCCACAACATTTCTGATGTC
>JBAMNC010002186.1:0-35000 GCA_037902135.1 Cetoscarus ocellatus
CTGGATCCGATCCCCATCACCTCACTCCCCTGCCTACCTGCCTGTATCCCTGTCTCCACCTTTCATAGATCCAGATTGTCTGAATTATGTTCCACCTGCAGCTTTCCAGCTCTTCCTCTTTGCCTGCCTGATCCTGCCTGCATTATGTCCTGCAAGCTCAACTGACTTATCTCTCAGCACAACCCACTCTTTTTGATTCAGTTGCTCATTTGTATCAGCCTGATGATCTTTAAACAAATTATTTTTAGACCACAAGTTAAGATGAACTCTCACCTCTCCTGCCTGTCTCTACATCATATATCTGGGTTCACTCCTGTTCCCCTGTGAAAACCATTACACATGTTGAGAATTACTTTGTTTTGTCTGAATTCTGATCTGTCACATTGCATCTTGAGAATAAATTAAATTGAGCAAAAAACAATCTTATCAAGTAATCAGGCTGAAAAAAGAGGAACTGAGTATGATCATTATAATAGAGACTTGAAATTGAGTAGTTGTTTGTAAAGACAAAATTCAATTGTGTGGTATTAAAATGTTTTGATATCAACAGGAAATCAATATTTAATCTGTGTTCAATGCTAAGTGAAACAATATTAAAACCCAAAATTAAACATCACTGTATTCCGGTATTTCACACAAGTGTAACAAAGAAGTTAAAAATCCACTTCTTAATCCTCCTATATACTTTCAAGGCCATCCACAACCTCCCCCCAACTCCCCATCTGTCTGACCTCCTCCACAGTGCCACCCCCCTCTCACTCCCTCAGGTCCTCCTCCTCCCTCCACCTCTCGGTGCCCTCCACTCATCTCAGCACCATGGGCAGCAGAAATTTCAGTCGCTCTGCTCCCAAACTCTGGTAACTCTCTCCCCACTCAGAAACATGGACTCTCTACCTCACTTCAAAGCACAGCTCAAAACTCATCTCTTCCAACTGGCATATTCCCTTTAACTTCTCACACCCATTTTAACCTGCTTTCATTTTTGTCTGTAGTTTTTATTTAATTTTAAATTGTGATTTTAACTGTGTTTTATTCATCTGTAAAGCGTCCTTGAGTGCTGAAAAAGGCGCTTTTAAATAAAATTCATTTTTATTATTATTATTATTATTGTTTGTTGTTGTTAAAAAGACCATTTGAACAGTGTTTGAAAAATGACCTCCCTAAATGATTTACTGCATATTTTCCATACTTTTTCATACAGAATATTTTGTGTTAAACCTCAGTTTCCCTTTTATTTGCAGGCTGACACACACAGAGGCCTGATAGAGCATAGGAGAAAAGATCTTTAAACTAATAGACATCCTTTTGGAGAACAGTTTTTTGGCAGATATTCATCACTAGGACTGGGTGATTTGTCCTGGAAATCAAGTTGTATATTTTTAGGCTATATCTTTTATCTCTATATGACATATATCTTGATATTTTTTAAATCTCCTTTAAAGCACTTAATTAATGTTGGACTGGGAGACAAAATGAAAGATACCATCACATAGATATACCATCTTGGCTACAACAATATTGTAGGTATGACTTTTTTTCACAAAATATTAACACAATAATATATTGGATAAAGTATCATCAATGATGTGAATATGATGACTATGTGAGCCAAGGAAAGCACTGAAACAGGGAGAACAGTCTAGTAGTTGATAAACTTACATTACTTTCATGTATTTCAGTCTTTATTCAGTCTTTAAAACCAGGAAATAACACCATTACTGCCATATCTCAGTATCCACAATCTAAGACAGTGTATCTCATATCTCGATAACGGTATAATATAATAAATATAAATATTGATATATTGCCCATTTGCTGTACTACTGTTGCACCTTTACTGTATTAAAGATTTAAGTTACTTACACTTTAGGACTCTATTTTCTATAGTACACTTCAGAGGTAAATGTACTTTCTAATCCCCTAGATTTTGCTGACCACTTATGTTGCTCTGGAAATCCCAAATAATTCTACAATATGTTGTCAACACAGAAACTTTGTAGTATTTTTATGGGTTTAAATTAGATTTAATCATCCTTGAATTTACAAAAAATGTAATTTTTCACTTAGGAGGAATTAAGCAGTTAACAGTCCTCTTTTCCATATGAAACACTAGAATAAAACATTAATGCATTATTGATAATAATATGTAAAATAAATTAATAATAATAAAAATAAAATATAAAATGATGAATACAAAACAGAATACAAATATAGTAAAGCAGGGTATATTCTGAGAGAGGCTCAGTAGTTTATTTTTGATACTTACTACATTTTTATTGCCTTAAAATTTTAATGCAGGATTTTAGTAATATAACAGTATCTTAACATTGTAGGGTCACTTCTTTCCACTACTCTGTGCAGATAAATTAAATTCATCTACTTAAATGTAAGTTTGCAGCCTGTAAAAAGGCCTGAGAGTCAGAGCTGAAAAGTGCTGATATTGTGGTGCACTCTGCCTGCACTCTGCAGCCTCAACTAATGGCCCCATCAAGGGGAGGGCCGCTTATCCCCCGCACCTGTGAGTGGGGGTATGGGCAGTGAGCAGAGCTAGCTTCCAGCCCTCACCTATAGCTACTCTGCCTGTGCTGTGGGCCTGCTAGCTGTAGGAGCATGATGAAGGAGCGTCGAAGGAGTCTTGCACAGGCGCTAGGAGGAGAGTTCAGCAATTACGACTGCATCACGACAACTGCGAAAGGCGTTTTCCCTCAAAGAATCTGCCAGCAAGTAAGTGTTAAAAATATTTTAAGTTGCAGCTTTATATGTCAATTTATGCTAGCTGTGTACTATTATTTTGTGATTTAGAAACATGTCACCATTTAAACTTTCTAAACTGCAAGGTGGAAATATCAAGTTATGCTAAAACTTAAGCTAAAAAAGGTAACTGTTACTCTAGTTTTGTATGTGACCATAAAATCTGACTATACAAGTTTATAAGAACCAGTTAACTGCTGCAGTATTTAGTTAACCCCATCAGATTTTCTGACAAATGAAATGATAAAATCATGGTTCTAAACCTTCATTTAAAGCAATCTCTTAATGTATGTTCACGTCTAGTTTATGACATTTCTCAGTATGAGGAAATACATTTAGGTGCTTGTGATTAACGTAAGGTGTAGTGTCTTTCAGTCTTCATGTTTTTATTACTTTGTTAAAAATACAATTATTTTGTCTTTGTGAAATTTAGAGGCATTTCACAATTAAACTGTGAAAAAATTGTGACAAATGTGCAAGTAACATGTTGCTTCAATTGTAAAATATTTTAACTAAACTTAAAATGTGACTTTAGGAGACAAAACCGTGGCTGTAAAGGCTAGTTGGTTAGATATACTTGAGATGTAAGCAGGCTAAAATCAGCTCTTACACTTTGTGTGAATAATAATAATTAGCTGTTTAACTTGATATAGTACCTTTCATTTGTTTAAACTCCTACCCATCCTTTTAACTGTCAGTTCAGTTATCACAGTGCACAGGGTATGTTGGTGTGAACCTTCATCCTGTAACACAGATGACAGCTGTCACTGAAAAAATGTGATTTGATCTTTTAGACCTGAACTAAAGAAAATGTGATCTTGTGTGATCTTAAGATGGAGCAACATGCTATTTCTGAAATTACGCAAAGCACATAATACAATAAACCTGCAAATTATTTCCCAGAAAACATTAACAATCTACAAATTGTCAGTGATCAATTCATAAGATACATGTGTACAATCTTCTGCTTTACATGACAGCTGTGCTGACAAAGTGTAGGCTCGTACAGAGGGGCTAACTAATGGTGCTTGAGCACCTGCCTATTTGCCCCTAATGCTGAAAGTGTGTATTTGCCAAGGCAACTATATTTTCACTGTAATGAAGGCTGGGTAAAGAGACAACTTTTCCAAGACAAAGTATATCAGTAAATTCTGTAGTGAAGTATAGGACAATGTACGGTCAAGGTGTTCAACATAATTTTCAGTAAAGCCCTGCCAACTGAACCTCTCCTCTCTTGATGCGCAGCTCTGCCCCACTCACCATGTAGTTCTTCTGAAACACTGAGGGAGATGCAGCGCTGCTGCTCTGTTTTTATTAGACAATCAGACATAGGCCTGAGTGTTACACAGACGATGCAAAATCAGTTGGTTTGATAAAGAAATGAGCAATCCAGGTTAAAATCATTATAACACCTTGAAGTATACTATAGTTCAGAACAGAAAGACTTCAAATAATACCTTGCAAACCAACAAACAAATATTTATATTTACCTATTTTTGAATCAGGCTCCAGAAACTGAAATGATGGCAGATCCTGTGTCTGGCCCATAAAGTGGCTGCATGGAAAATTAAGAATTTGTAATTTATAGCCCATTTCCTGATGGAGTACATCATTATTATGTTAATTGTACCGACCAAATTCAGTAAATGAAAGCATGCAGATTACAGTGTGTAGATTGTATGTATTCATGATGAGAATTTTTTTTTTTACAGTCATTTACATATTATATACATGACAGTGCCTTTTTAACAATGTAGCATTGATTCTTGTTTATTGTTGTATGAGGATGAATGTAGCAGAAAGATATCAATGCACAACTGTATAGTATAACTTTCTAGAGGTGACTACTTACCTGTGATTGTAATCATTTGTTGAAACTGTACCACACACTAACATTTAAATACTATCTTTTCTCTGAATTGTTAGGTCCAAAACACAATGACCCAGAGGCCAAATGAAGTAAGTAACCTTTCAAAATCAATATACCATACTTATTCAGACTTACTGAAATGGTCAAACGAGGAAATCAACCTCTCACCTGTGCCTCATCAAAAAAGCTTTGATTTTGGATTTTTACTGAAAATGAACTGTTTCATGAAATCTACATATTTTGTTCAGCACAGTAATCTTCGCAGATAAGAATCACTTTGATTTTTGAAGTGTTAATTAAATTGTTAGCAGTAAAATGTTAAGTCATAAACAAACTACATTAGGGTCACATGAATGGAACATGCTTACCACAGAGTCTTGCTTCACTATTACTGTGCTTGTTTTCTAAGAACTGATCAATTGTACAATTAGAGTTAAAATAGTTTGCAACTAACGCTGCCCTGTAAAGACAGGCTGTTGAATAGATGAATCTCCTTGTTCAACATTATGACAGTTAATCTCCATTACAACTAATACAGTCTCAGTAAGACACTCATTTGCCACAATTTTAAAGGACATGTAATTGTTTTTTTTTTATTTGAAATGTGAAGTATTTAATGATGTTTTATGTAATGGAACAAAATGTGTAAATATTGATTAAATATTGAAATGCTGAATGACTTCAGGTTAAAAAGGGACTTGTTAATTGTTTAATGTGGGCTAGTCTGGTCCTCGATATTTACCAAGCGCTACAGAATTCAAAAATTGGTTCTTCTTACTAAAGCTTTGTTATGAATGAATTTATGGATGTGATATTATTAACTATAAAAACAAACAGTTTTAACATTTGCAAGGTGCCTTCTTGCTGAGAGTTGGTATATATGAGTAAACTCTCTTCATGTATGTGGAGCTAGAGCCAGTCAACTTCAGGTAAATTTAGTTTTGTGCACTAATTAGCTCAACTGCATCAGTTAGTTACCTCTGCCAAGGAGGTTATGTTGTTGAGTTGGCTGGAAGAAAAGAATCAAACCACTAGTCATTCAAATTACTATTTGACCACTGTTGATTTGGTTGATGGTTGTAACACTAGAAAGAGTTCTAACGCCACAGTTTTCTCTAGTCAGGGATAAGCTAGGAGTCACATGATTATTACCGCTGCCAAGGAGGTTATGTTTTTGGGTGGTTTTGTCTGTTTGTCTGTCTGTTAGCAACATAGCTCAAACAGCTGTGGGCAGATTTTGATGAAACTTCAGAAAATGTCAAAAATGGGACAATGAATGATTGATTAGATTTTGAGGGTGATCCAGATCACCGTCGGGATACAGAAATTTTCATTGGTGGAACTGAGCTGCTAGGCAGAGGGTCTGCGCTCTCTGAGTGCATTTCTAGTTGACAATAAATTCATTTCATTTCACCAGGATAATCCACTCAGCATCATTATTGCTCTCCAGGGTTTGTATTAAAGACAAAGAAAACATTATAAAGACTGAAGACTAATTTGATTAGTTCTAGACATAAACACATTTACAAAGACACAAAGTAAATGCATGTTAATTAAAAATGCATGAGGATGGCAACATTATGATTGATGGTAATGTTTATTTAAACAAAACTTATCAAAAAGTGAAACCGTTCCAATCTAGTATTAGTGAGTAAAAAAGTTAAACTGCAAGACTTAGAACTACTTTTTTCTCCAACGCATATGCTTTTTGCTTACAGTTGGACAATATCCGCGAGGAGTCGGAGAGTGAGTCCTCTGAATCTGAATTTTCCAGCCATATGGGATCAGACACAGAGTACAACCCAGCTCAGACTGAATCATCGTCTGATGATGAGGATGTGAAAATCTTGGTTAAACCTTCTTCATTTGAGGAATCATCCAGTGATGAAGGCTCTTGATAGTCCAGATACAGTTTCAGGAGAAGACAAACATCAACAAACAGGCAAGTGCAACATTAAAAAACACAAAAACCCCAGAACTTATGTGAAAAGAAAGAATAATAAAGAAAAAAATGAAGAAAGGACAAAGTGAAAAGTGTGACTGTAAAAACCTGCACAAAAAGGGAGGATGGCAAACGATCATGGGACAAAAAGCACTACTGTCTTTACTGTGGAAAGCCACACTCAAAGATAGCAAGGCATTTGGAGAGAAAACATATGGGGATCAAGGATGTAGCATATGCCTTCAGCTTTCCGGTGAGATCAAAAGACAGAAAGGTTCTTCTGGATGAACTACGTAATAAAGGGGATTTTAAGCACAATGCCAAAGTCCTGGAAAAAGGAAGGGGACAACTTGTGACATGCAAGCAGCCCTCTCATAAGGCCTTGGTTGAGGATTATTTACCCTGCACATATTGTTATGGGATGTTTGTAAAAAAGGAGTTGTGGAAACATCAGTCCTCATGTGGAAGCAAAAAATCTTGTATGACAGACAGTGAAACAAATAGAAGAAGAGACGTACAAAGTCGTGCTGCACGCCTGCTTCCAATCACTGCTTCCTCCACCGGATGTCAGAAGATCATCAATAACATGCGACAAGATGGTGTATCCTTTCATATCAGGACAGATTCTTTGATTTGCAGTTATGGTGAAGCACTGTTTGCAAAACATGGCGAGTGAAGTCAAGATACCAGTACATTGCACAGAGAATGAGGGAGCTTGGCCGATTCATGTTGGTTGCTAAAGACATGGACAAGACTGTAAAGGGTCTGGAAGACTTGTGTGAGCCATCAAGGTTTAAGTTTGTTGTCAGTGTGGCAAAGAAGGTTACAGAGTTTAGTCCAGGCAAAAATGAGTATGGAAAACCATCCACTGCTGTCAAAATTGGATTCTGTCTCAAAGGAGCAGCGGAGGTCCTGATTGGACAAACACTCATGAATGATGATGACCTGGCTGAGAGGAAGGCAAAAAAATTTCTGGAACTTTTGGAAAAAAACTGGAGGACCCATGTTTCTGTCAGTGCTCATCAAACGATACAAGAAAAGAGATGGAACAAGCAAGATGACATCCCACTTACCAAAAACGTGACGACTCTGAGGGATCATCTGAGGATGAAGGAAGATAAAGCAAAGGAACAACTAACAAAGGAGCTAAGTCTAACAGCCTACAAGATGTTGAATGAGACAGTTCTGGCACAGGTCATCATATTCAACAAGCGGCGTGAAGGGGAGGCATCACGCTTGACTCTTGACACCTACAAGACAGCAAGCACAAATCCCATAAACGAGGACATCTATGAAACCTTGTCTCCACTAGAGAAAGAGCTCAGCAAGCTTCTAACTCGCATAGAGGTCAGAGGAAAAAGAGGCAGGAAGGTACCCATTTTCTTGACAGAGAGAATGAAGGAGTCAATTGACTTGTTGATTAAAAGAAGGGATGAAGCTGGCATACCTGCTGAAAACCCTTATCTATTTGCAAGACCTGGTGCTATGACAAACATACGTGGATGTGACTGCCTGCGAAAATATGCAGAGGAAAGCAAAGCAGAAAACCCTGAGCTCCTGAGATCAACTAAATTAAGAAAGCAGGTTGCCACTCTCTGCCAACTCCTGGACCTAAGTGAACAAGAGCTGGAACAAGTTGCAAGGTTTATGGGGCATGACATCAGAGTTCATCGGGACTTTTACCGACAGACGGACAAAACCTTTCAAATCGCCAAGATAAGTAAACTACTGTTTGCAATGGAGCAAGGCACTGGGACTTTAAAGGGAAAGAACCTCAACACCATCAACCTCTCTGTTAGTGGTATGTATGCACTAACAGCTGACACAGTTTTGTCCTGCTTTTTTAATGCCATCATGTACAGTATTCTCACAATATCCCTGGAAATCTATAGCTAATAACAATAGCTAAAAGAGGTCCTGAAAACAAAGAAGTGTACATGCATTTACAAGTCCAAGGAGAAGGCTAGTGCCTTGTAATTTGTACAGTCTAAATCAGCTGGACAGTATCAGTCTCATTTCATAAAAACACATCGTCAGGCAATCCATAAAGATACACAGTAACACCTTTTTTATGAGAAGATGATATATATATAATGACTAGTACATTTTTGAACTACAAAAAAAAAATTAAAGAGGAAAGTAAATGCCTGCATGAGCAAGAATTGTTTTGAGTAATTTCTCTGGCTTGAAGTTACAAATTATATTAGTATAGCAGTAGTAGAACAATCTCATCAAATGAGCTAGTTTATTCAACAGTGGTCTTTGTACTTGAAGAATTTTTGGTTCTGCTTAGCACTGAATTTGACTTTAATTACCTTTCAAAGGCACAAGTCCCACATCATCTTCTGACATTGGCCCACAGAAGAAAAGGATCCCAGGCGGAGATAACGATGATGGTATGTGTCTAAGGATTCTTTTCATTTTAAACATGTCTGTGTTAGAGGTGCGCATAATCATTTAATCTGCAGCTATTTTGATTGCTTTGATTTGTCTTTTAACATATTTGCTTGTTCTAGCTTCTTAAATGTGAGGATTCCTTTCTCTGGTTTATACAATTTAAGAAGTAAACATTTTTGTTATACAAAAGAAAATGTTCACTACTTTGAGCCATTTTATAGACAAAGAAATTTATTGAGATAACAATGGAAAGTTACATCAATTGTGAAAGTGACTGATACTTGCAGCCCTTGTCTGTTTTTAGTGACTCCCTTTCTTAGGTCTACCTGTACATATTTTCTTAATCGGGTGCAACGTCCAAGATGTTTAGTTTCATTAAATTATCTATTGAGGTTACTGTTTTGTTGAAGTGCAGTACTTTTGATGTGTTTGAAATCTCTTGTCTTCCATGTTTATGTACAGGAAGAGGACAAACTATTCGAGACATCTCTGATTACATTGCAGTCCAGTACAGCACCATAATGACCTTAATAGTGAATCACAGAACTGAACTGACTCCTCTGTGAAAGTGTTAAAAAAAACTGTACACTGTAAGAACTGCCATAGATGTCTTCATGGCAGAACAGTTGCATTTGATTAGTATGTACAGGTTGTATTCCTATAAATATTTAGTTTACGTCAGCAATAAGGTGCTGGAAAAATGTGAAAATGACCCTTAAAAGTGTTTGAAAAGAGCTTAAATTTGACCTTGCAAAATGTGTGTGAACCCTGTGTATATAAACACAATTTAACTCTTTTTTTGCCTGCTTTCATTCTGTCTTCTCTTTCAACACAGTACAGTATGATGTCTCACTTTTTATTTTCAGATGAAAACCCTAACCTCTCTACTGAAAAGAGTCCCAATCCCTGCAGAGAGGATGGGACCTCAGATATGGATGGTGAGTTAAAACTATATGAAAATAATTGGTTTAGGCTTATATGTATTGAGCTCAATCTTGGAACCATGTCTGACTTAAAAAATCAGTACTATCCTCAGTATCCTAAAATGGTAAACATAACAGCCACCCAATTTACATTGAAAAAAAAAATCAAAATAAATGGCTAAATATTATTTGAATGAGTTTAATGAGTACAAGTAGCAGTTTTGTGGCAGTTGATGGTCTTGAGTGGGCTTGTCAACATTTTTGACCCACATTTAGATTCCAAATATGAAATAGAAATACAAATATAAATTAGATCAGATAATTTTATAGCCTTATAAAAAGACCTAATGGTTAAATACAGACACCTTAGTTATTTCAACACTCAAGTTGGCTTTTACTGGCCAGGCAACGTGAACAGTTGTTCCCACTATAGCTGAAGGAGAGAAGTAAGCTCTTCTGGGGCGTCAGTACATTTGGGAAGAATAAAAATCTTTTAATCAACAAGAGTCTTAATGTGAGGTTTAAAGCACTCATATTTGATCTTTATCTTTCATAGCTGAACATCCCTCGTCAACTTCTGAGTCTGTCCCACATAAAGGACGAAAAAGAGCCAGAGAGATGGTTGACGGTATGTTCTTTTTTTTATTTCTTATTTTCTTTCTTTCTTTTTTTTTAAGAATGTTGTCCATTTCTAACATTTCACAACCCTTGGTAAACTCCATGCCATCAATCTGCAGATACAGTTACATGCTTTCAGTATAATTTTCTAAACTCCACAGTATTGTGTGTCATATATGTCATTCTTTGCTCTTGTTTTTAGATGGATGTCTGGACCAGTCCTCCCCCAGAAAGAGATTAGACCCCTGCAATGCGGATGGTAAGTTTCTGGCTGTTGTATTATACTCTTGCCTTCTGACCAAAAAGACCGTGCTGGTTCTTTTCACTAGTAGATCTCAGTAAAAAAAAAAGGATCAGTGATGATTTTCAAGTGTACTTCTTTACTCAAAAATGTAAGTCTGATACTCCCCATTTCATCCTATCAGCACAACAGCTGCTGAGATTAGTGGTGCATCACTGAAAAATATTTAGTGCTCCTTTATGAAAAAAAAAATATTTCCTGGTGTAAGGTCTGTCATTTCTTCTTTATACCCACCATCATGTGCTTTCCATGACAGTTTACCAGCTGTGTGTGGATTTATGACATTAACTTCATTAAAAGTCAGGATTAGTGATAAATACTGTGTCAGACTGTGCTTTCAAGTGCCAACTTAAAGGGCACTTTGGCTCAAAACAGTCAAGGTATGCATTCCTGCATCATTTAATTTCTCCTTAAATATGCACAAGTCAACAAATACTAGTTATTTCAACACTCAAGTTGGCTTTTACTGGCCAGGCAACGTGAACAGTTGTTCCCACTATAGCTGAAGGAGAGAAGTAAGCTCTTCTGGGGCGTCAGTACATTTGGGAAGAATAAAAATCTTTTAATCAACAAGAGTCTTAATGTGAGGTTTAAAGCACTCATATTTGATCTTTATCTTTCATAGCTGAACATCCCTCGTCAACTTCTGAGTCTGTCCCACATAAAGGACGAAAAAGAGCCAGAGAGATGGTTGACGGTATGTTCTTTTTTTTATTTCTTATTTTCTTTCTTTCTTTTTTTTTAAGAATGTTGTCCATTTCTAACATTTCACAACCCTTGGTAAACTCCATGCCATCAATCTGCAGATACAGTTACATGCTTTCAGTATAATTTTCTAAACTCCACAGTATTGTGTGTCATATATGTCATTCTTTGCTCTTGTTTTTAGATGGATGTCTGGACCAGTCCTCCCCCAGAAAGAGATTAGACCCCTGCAATGCGGATGGTAAGTTTCTGGCTGTTGTATTATACTCTTGCCTTCTGACCAAAAAGACCGTGCTGGTTCTTTTCACTAGTAGATCTCAGTAAAAAAAAGGATCAGTGATGATTTTCAAGTGTACTTCTTTACTCAAAAATATAAGTCTGATGCTCCCCCATTTCATCCTATCAGCACAACAGCTGCTGAGATTAGTGGTGCATCACTGAAAAATATTTAGTGCTCCTTTATAAAAAAAAAATATTTCCTGGTGTAAGGTCTGTCATTTCTTCTTTATACCCACCATCATGTGCTTTCCATGACAGTTTACCAGCTGTGTGTGGATTTATGACATTAACTTCATTAAAAGTCAGGATTTGTGATAAGTACTGTGTCAGACTGTGCTTTCAAGTGCCAACTTAAAGGGCACTTTGGCTCAAAACAGTCAAGGTATGCATTCCTGCATCATTTAATTTCTCCTTAAATATGCACAAGTCAACAAATACTATACATTTTTAAGCTAGGTGTGGATGGCACAGCCTTAAAATTGTATAAAGGTATTTTTGGCCACATTATACATGCTGTATGTTGCATATTTCTCCTCAAAAGCTCTTCATAAATTCAAGGACTAGGCAACGATATCAAATATCACCTTTTTTTTAAAAACAAATACCTCTATTTTGACACTGCAGCAGTATTATAGGAATGACAATTTGAATCAGTCAGGTGGGCCCTTAAACAAAAAGCAGATGTTTTTTATATTTTAAGTTTGCAATGTACAATAAACTTTCAGAATTAAAGCCAAATAACTCACCATCTGTATCAAGTATCTTGTTAGGGAAGAGGAGACAGGGACCTTCATCTAAAAAAACAAGCAAGCAGGGTATAATACAGTGTTGTAAACATGATGAGAGCAGGGAAGTGTATCAGCTATGATTATTAATACAATAGGGCAGTGGTTCCCAAAGTGGAGGCCACACAGTTATTACAAGGGAGCGTTGTGAGGCTACACGAGTAAGCAGTGAGTCTGAAGCTCCAGCAAAACATGCAAAAGTTGTGACAGGGCCCCCCAGGTAAATGTAAAGCAGATAATGAAGATAATGAATCTTCACAACTACGGGAAAAAAAGATAAATTTCCATAAGGGGGAGAACAAGGTTTGAAATTGCATTAGGATTTATACAAGAGCTTTACACAAGCCTCTCATTCCCACTGAGTAACCAAACAAACTTGCTATGAATACAATAAATGCAGAGCTCTGTTTAAAATCAGTGCTGGAAAATATATACAATATAAATCATTTAATGGCATGAGAGTGAATGCTGTCTAAAATGCTGGATATGGTCATTAAAGGTTGACTGATTGGCGATGTTCAATGGCCAGTATAATCATGATAGTTTAGAGCAGGAAAAAGCAGATGACAAATGAATCAGCTGATAACGCCATCAAATGAAAAAAGCTTTTTTACTGAGTTAACCAATGCTTCCAGTAAGCAAGTAAGTAACACATTGATATTGCAGGTTTGCTCTTAATTTAAGCTAAATTACAACAACCACGTTTGCTTTCAGAACAGACAAAGCTTTCAGCTGTGCTGAGCTACCTTCAATGTAATTAAGGTATTAACATTATTCTGAAACCAGCAGTCTTATTATGCCCCTAACAAACCAGTTAAGTTGTTGCATAATAGTTAACTTTGACTTAAATCATACTAATTATCTGAGGCAAACATAAAGTTAACATTTTGTCTGGGGCCTTCATGCGAAACACAGGTAGTCATTCCCATGTGACCAGTGGAGGGTTATAGCCATCAGCAACTATCTATTCTATTGTATTATGTACTATGTTTCTGCTTTTAAAAGCTGCATTACAGTAAACTTGTTGTTTTCTCTCAATTTATCAGACTGTTCTACATATTCTAATATTTGTCTTCACCCTCTTCAGTCGTTAAATCCACATCACTGATGATTACTGATCAAAAATCTCATTGCATTAATATTTTGTAGAATTTATTTTGAACTGTCTAAGCCTGTCACCATGGCTGAAGGCTCAGGTTCCACATTGTAACCCTGAAAAAATGGGTGATATCTGATGTGTGGAAATACTGCAGATTACTAACTAAAAACACAATGGGGAGATGAGGCTACCAGCAATTATTGAGCCCTTATTTGCAAATGCATGTATCACAGTTATGTTGGATACAGTCATTGCGGCATTAGATTTTAATATCAGTCAACGCCTAGCGTGTACTATGGAGTTATCAAGGATCAGGTGATTGACAAAGAAAAAGGACAAAAGGAGATATCATCAGTAGTAAATGAGAGAATGGAGCCAATCAGCTTCTTGAGAGGTCACAATAACATCACAGTACATTTTTAGTGACTCAATTATGCCTTGGTGATGCATGCTAGTGGCATAACTTTTTTGCATGGTTCAGTGTTCAAGAAAACAGATGGTGAAAGGAAAAGGTAAATTCTTATAAACTGGGCAAACTTCTCTGTTGTCATGACGAATTTCAGTTTGTTGGATTCTACAGAGGGACTGCTCAAGATCAGTGCAGGTCTGAGGAGAAAAGTAGTCTCTACTCTAAATAGCTCTAATTATTAATAATGCTGTCACCTCAGCATAACATTCTCACACCCAGTTAGTCAAGCCCCCCACCTCCACCCCCCACACCCTGCTGTACATTAACGGCCTGTCTCTCTCATACACACAAACTTATGTAACCTAGTTCAGTGAGTTAATGAGCTCTTATCCTGCCAATTTCAACACTGACTTCAACATTGGATTACTGTTTTTTACTGATGAAACTTGCTACACAGTTTAGATGTGCTTACCACAGTGCATGGATGAGTAAACAACTGTCATGCCCGCTGATCCCCTCGGAGGGTCTAACATCCACCCACCATAGTCTCCCAAAATGCTTTTGGAAACTGTACTAACACATTGTGGGCTAAGTTTGTCTGTGTATTTATTTTACTAGTTGACAAGTCACTTGTGCAGTTATACAGCAATTAACAAAGTGGCAAAAACAACTGGTGCTGCCAGTTACACCTTAGGTTTACTGATTGAGATTGATGACTTGGCCTGAATTTTTTTTTAAGCCACATGACTTTTTTTTTTGCTCCACACCCTTTCTCCATGACTGTTTGCTAGCTGTGCATGAGCCAAGTCACGAAATCTGTATAGTGGTCTATATTTTGAACATTACAAAATCTACATTGCCTTCTTTGTCATTTGTAGAGCCACCCCGAGCTACAGCAAGGAGACCGTGGAGCGAAGCAGAAAGGACGGCAGTGAAAAAGCACCTGGGAAAATATGTGACAGAGCGGAGAGTTCCTGGCAAAGATGACTGTCTGCGGGCTATACAAGCCGAGAAAGCCCTGTGTGAAAGGTCATGGAAAAATGTCAAAGACTATGTGTACAACCAAATTGTAACTTTAAATCGCAGATCTGCCTCAAGAAAACTGAAGTATTAAAACTAGAGATGCACCATTCCAATTCATAGAGCTGATCTAGAGGGGTGCACGATTGACCAGCCAGTGACTGCAATTGGACAATTTTAGGTATTACCTGGGATGACCAGGGACGTGTCAGGCAATGTATCATTCATCATAAATAACAACAGTAACAGGAAAGTTTGATTCCCATTTATATGGAATGTTTAACTAAGCTGGGGGAGCTGCAGTATTTGTTGATTCTCAGTTTTAGCTTTAAGTATTGGTGCATCTAAGCTGATCTGTTCACTTCAGTTTCATGTTGTCTGTGAGCAGCTTCAGTATTCTTGACTCTGTTTCAGAAGCTTTATTTTATATAGCATTTGCACTTAATGTTAACAGGAAAGTTTGATTCCCATTTATATGGAATGTTTAACTAAGCTGGGGGAGCTGCAGTATTTGCTGATTCTCAGATTTAGCTTGAAGTATTGGTGCATCTAAGCTGATCTGTTCACTTCAGTTTCATGTTGTCTGTGAGCAGCTTCAGTATTCTTGACTCTGTTTCAGAAGCTTTTTTTATTTTTATATAGCATTTGCACTTAATGTTAACAGGAAAGTTTGATTCCCATTTATATGGAATGTTTAACTAAGCTGGGTAAGCTGCAGTATTTGCTGATTCTCAGATTTAGCTTGAAGTATTGGTGCATCTAAGCTGATCTGTTCACTTCAGTTTCATGTTGTCTGTGAGCAGCTTCAGTATTCTTGACTCTGTTTCAGAAGCTTTTTTTATTTTTATATAGCATTTGCACTTAATGTTAACAGGAAAGTTTGATTCCCATTTATATGGAATGTTTAACTAAGCTGGGTAAGCTGCAGTATTTGCTGATTCTCAGATTTAGCTTGAAGTATTGGTGCATCTAAGCTGATCTGTCCACTTCAGTTTCATGTTGTCTGTGAGCAGCTTTAGCATTCTTGACTCTGTTTCAGCAGCCTTATTTTATATAGCATTTGCACCTAATGTTAACAGGAAAGTTTGATTCCCATTTATATGGAATGTTTAACTAAGCTGGGTAAGCTGCAGTATTTGCTGATTCTCAGATTTAGCTGTATTAAGTATTGGTGCACCTATACTGATCTGTTGTGCATATATGTACTGTTTCCACATGCAGTGATGACGTCATCACTTACTGTTAAATAATTAAAATACTTTCTAAGAGAAAATGTGTTTATGTTCAGTCACCAGAAGGCACTGAGTTAAGCTTGTATACACCTCTTCAGGGTCCTGGGCCCTTAGGTATCTCGAAGGTTTGCTTTGTGTAGATGAGATTGTGGGAACTTTGCATTTCAGTCTGTTTGGGAAAACACTATAATATCCAGAATTATTTTACTAAACTGAATTTGGTGCAAAGTTTGGCTGAGAATCTGACCACATCCTAGGTATTTTAGTTTGTTTCCTGTGACAAATCTTTTGAAAGATGTCGATTCATTGTTCTTGACAATGCTGACAATTCCCCCACTGAAGAGCCACAAGGAAATTTTTTTAATTGTTTTGTAAAATATCTGTTGGCAACAAAGAGTGACTGAGAGCAGCTGGCCTGCTGACACACATCCAGTTCATCAACAGTCACTTTGACTGATAGAGTCAACTTTAACTTATATCTGTGACCATAGGAATTAAAGTACACATAGTATAATAACATATATAAAAAGTTAATGTAGAACCCATTCATGTAGACAACACTTTCAGAAAAAAAATTAAATGTAGAAAAACTGAGTCAACAAGACAAACTGCTGCAATGACCTCTAAATTCACAGTGACAAAACACCCAGAATACACAAACAGAACCACCAGAGTGAAAAAAAGAATTTCTTGTGCAGCAAGTATTACGCCACACTGTAATTTTACAATAAAAGTACAACTGTACTTCGATGCAATAGTCTGAAGGGACAAAACATTATGCATATTCTGCTTATTTATTGACCTAAAATTCTCCAATTCCCATAAAACACACTTAAAATTATTTATTATTACAGTATGAGTCCACAGTAAAACATAAAAAGGGAGAAAAGAATGATTACAAGCTAATAAAAGAAAAGGTCTGACCAGAAATGGACCAAATAGCACCCCAATGAAAAGGTCCTCACTAAAATAGTACAGAACTTTTTCTCATGGTACTCTTCCTTTGTATTTTTTAAAAAGCTGAGGTGGAAACTGGAGTTAGGGGGCCACCTAGTGTTGAAGTGCAAGATCCATTTGTCTCTAAGTATAGCAGAAAAGGTGGTCCTCAGTCCCAATGTGAATTGTCTCGGTCCTCACTTTAATGCCTGTACAGGAATGTGTGTGTGTGTGTGTGTGTGTGGGCGTGGGTGTGTGTGTGTATATAGTATCTCACAAAAGTGAGTACACCCCTCACATTTCTGCATCTATTTTGTTATATCTTTTCATGCAACAACACTAAAGAAATTACACTTTGATACAGTGTACAGTAGTGAGTGTACAGCTTGTATAACTGTGTAAATTTACAGCCCCCTCAAAATTACTCAACACACAGCCGTTAATGTCTAAACTGCTGCCAACAAAAGTGAGTACACCCCTATGTGAAAATGTCCAAACTGGGCCCAAAGTGTCAATATTTTGTGTGGTCACCATTATTTTTCAGCACTACCTCAACCCTTTTGGGCATGGAGTTCACTAGAGCTTCACAAGTTGCCACTGGAATCCTTCTCCACTACAGTCCCACCCAGAACAGGCCTTACGATGGTCTACCAAAGAAGTTGAGTGCACGTGCTCAGCATCATATCCAGAGGTTGTCTTTGGGAGATAGACATATGAGTGTTGCCAGCATTGCTGCAGAGGCTGAAGAGGTGGGGGGTCAGCCTGTCAGTGCTCAGACCATACACAGCACACTGCATCAAACTGTTCTGCATGGTTATCGTCCCAGAAGGAGGTCTCTTCTAAAGATGATGCACAAGCAAGTCTGCTAACAGTTTACTGAAGACAAGCAGACCAAGGACATGGATTACTGGAATGATGTCCTGTGGTCTGATGAGACCAAGATAAACTTATTTGGTTCAGATGGTGTCAAGCATGTGTGGTGGCAACCAGGTGAGGAGCACAAAGACAAGTGTGTCTTGCCTCCAGTAAAGCATGGTGGTGGGAGTTAACACGAGAGGTAAAACACTAAGGGCCTGATCTACTGAAGGTTTGCGTGTATAAAAACATGTGCAAACTTGATAGTGCACGCAAAGCTGATCTACTAACAGGGTGCAGCAAGGACAGCGTCTGTCAAATGAGCAAAACAGCCAGTCCATTTAGCGTGTTTGCCCTCATGAATATGCAGAATCATCAGAATGCGCAACATACTGGCAGGAGGAGATGCAAATGTAATCATTTAGCACCCACAATGTGATTTATCAAACCCCTAACTGATTGTGCACAATGTTTTGCGTCTATACTTTGCACATTTAAAAGCCAGGTGCAAAGTGGCACAGATATTGCCAGACTGTCATAAACAGCATTAACCAATATTTTCTGTCATTGATTGAATTTTTTGATGAATGACGGAAAGATTTGGAGGCTGTCTGTCATTATGATGGACTGGAAAAAGGGGGACAATCCAGTGTGCCGCGTGCAAAGTAAAGCCTCTGTTTGGGCTCTTAATACATCGTGGAGGAGGTCATTAAACCTACAGTGGGTACGGAAAGTATTCAGACCCCTTTAAATTTTTCACTCTTTGTTTCATTGCAGCCATTTGCTAAAATCAAAAAAGTCCATTTTATTTCTCATTAATGTACACTCAGCACCACATCTTGACAGAAAAAAAACAGAAATGTAGAATTTTTTGCAAATTTATTAAAAAACAAAAACTGAAATATCACATGGTCATAAGTATTCAGACCCTTTGCTGTGACACTCATATTTAACTCACAAAGCTGTCCATTTCTTCAGATCCTCCTTGAAATGGTTCTACTCCTTCATTGCCGTCCAGCTGTGCTTAGTTAAACTGATTGGACTTGATTAGGAAAGGCACACACCTGTCTATATAAGACCTTACAGCTCACAGTGCATGTCAGAGCAAATGAGAATCATGAGGTCGAAGGAACTGCCCAAGGAGCTCAGAGACAGAATTGTGGCAAGGCACAAATCTGGCCAAGGTTACAAAAGAATTTCTTCAGCACTCAAGGTTCCTAAGAGCACAGTGGCCTCCATAATCCTCAAATGGAAGAAGTTTGGGACGACCAGAACTCTTCCAAGACCTGGCCGTCCAGCCAAACTGAGCAATCGTGGGAGAAGAGCCTTGGTGAGAGAGGTAAAGAAGAACCCAAAGATCATTTTGGCTGAGCTTCAGAGATGCAGTAGGGAGATGGGAGAAAGTTCTGCAAAGTCAACCATCACTGCAGCCCTTCATCAGTCAGGGCTTTATGGCAGAGTGGCCCGACGGAAGCCTCTTCTCAGTGCAAGACATATGAAAGCCCGCCTAGAGTTTGCCAAAAAACACCTGAAGGACTCCCAGACTATGAGAAACAAGATTCTCTGGTCTGATGAGACGAAGATTGAACTTTTTGGCAATAATTCTAAGCGGTATGTGTGGAGAAAACCAGGCACTGCTCATCACCTGCCCAATACAATCCCAACAGTGAAACATGGTGGTGGTAGCATCATGCTATGGGGGTGTTTTTCAGCTGCAGGGACAGGACGACTGGTTGCAATTGAAGGAAAGATGAATGCAGCCAAGTACAGAGATATCCTGGAAGAAAACCTCTTCCAGAGTGCTCAGGACCTCAGACTGGGCCGAAGGTTCACCTTCCAACAAGACAATGACCCTAAGCACACAGCTAAAATAACAAAGGAGTGGCTTCGGAACAAGTCTGTGACCATTCTTGACTGGCCCAGCCAGAGCCCTGACCTAAACCCAATTGAACATCTCTGGAGAGACCTGAAAATGGCTGTCCACCAACATTCACCATCCAACCTGACGGATCTGGAGAGGATTTGCAAGGAAGAATGGCAGAGGATCCCCAAATCCAGGTGTGAAAAACTTGTTGCATCATTCCCAAGAAGACTCATGGCTGTACTGGCTCAAAAAGGTGCTTCTACTCAATACTGAGCAAAGGGTCTGAATATTTATGACCATGTAATATTTCAGTTTTTCTTTTTTAATAAATTTACAAAAATGTCTACATTTCTGTTTTTTTCTGCCATGATGGGGTGCTGAGTGTACATTTTTGAGAAATAAAATGGACTTTTTTGATTTTAGCAAATGGCTGCAATGAAATAAAGAGTGGAAAATTTAAAGGGGTCTGAATACTTTCCGTACCCACTGTATGTAAAAAAGATCCACTTCATAATCGCTCCGTTTGTCATTCAGTATCACACTCCTGCATCTTTCTTCAGTGAGCAGCTCTTGTTGCCACGGACTGAAGGTAAATTCCATCAGGTGCTGCAGCGTTTCACCCTGATGTGTTTTAAATCAAGTATGAATTTAATATTTTTGAAACTCTGGGCAAATGTTGCAACAAGCATCAGTCCAACAGATTGTATCCCTCCAGCTCAGCGCAGAATTTGCATTTTCATCTAAAATTTTGAAGTATTTCCACACAAAGCTGGTGTCAGACATTGTGTTGTGTGTCTCATTCAGATGGTAAAGAGACAATTTACTGTTTTAAGTCCCAAACCATCAGTCAGACTGTTTGGGACCTGACCTGCACTGTGAGGGCTGAGAGCTTTTGCCCCAAGCTGTACTCGCGATGCGCTCTCCGCAGTGCTGATCCTGTTCAAAGTTCCATTTGTCAGTTCATTTTCTAATTGTTTACTAAATATTGTGAAAAATAACCACAATCACAAACATTTTAAGTTAAATTCACACAAGATATTAATAATGTTTTTAATCCTGCTCAGTTTTCACTGGTACATTCTGTTATGTTATAGGCCTACTGCATATTGAGAAAATTTAGATCAGTATAGCACGACAATATTGATGATTAATTGTATACTGTGTGTAAGTACGTGAATGCTGTCATTTAGATTACTGGTATGATTAATTGTAATCAGAAAAGGAAAATTAAAAATGACAAAAAAAACTATAGCATGAGGGAAAAGTGACGACCTTGTCCGTAACTACAGACAGCACAAAAGGCTACCACAACCTCTGGTCAGAAATAAAAATAGCAGAGACATATCGTCTATATCCAGCGATGCCAGTTTTGAGTTGTGTGCTTTTCACAGATCTCCTGAATCACTTTTCTTCTGGCAACACATAGATGTATCTGCTGAAGTTCACCAGTCTGTTTATTTGCCTCCACCTCCATGGCTTCAAACTTTATTTTTCGTTTACGGCCCTCTGCTCTGCCAAACTCTCCATGGTGACAGCCGGTAGCACAGGCAAAGCCCTCCTTTTAAGGGGGCGGTCTGCACCACTTTTGCACCTGTTATCAATTGCGCACGCAGTTATAGTAGATCGCCTGCAACATGCCCACTAATTGCACGTGCAGTTTTTTTGTTTGCACATGCAATTTTGCACTTGTTAGTTTGGATCTTAGTAGATCAGACGCGAAGTACAATCATATCTCTTGGTTTGTTGTTGTGTTGGTTTTTAATCCTTACCTCTCAGTGAAAACATGATGCTCATCACTGTAGGACTGACGACCCTCCACAGAGCAGCCATCCTGCACATCGAGCTTCCTCCTGATAAAAACACAAAGACATGTTAACAGACACCACAGCACCAGGACTTCAGTGAAACAGTGGTTATAATCTGTTTAACAAACTGGTTTAATCCAGCAGGATAAAGCAGGGCATCACTACACCTGTTCAGATACAATACAGACATCAGGAATGGCGTCTGTACTGCTGTCAAACACAAGATGGGGGACAATAAGTGCACCAGTCAATGAACCAATACATACAATAATCTGTCAGTCCCAAATATCCACGTCACAGCCAAAAGCTGTCATTAGGTGAGCCGAGGTGGGGGACAACTCAGACTGGTCACCATATCTGTCACACCGTTTAACCTAAAAAGCATGTTTTTGTCTGTGAGAGGAAGTCAAAGAGAACCCACACATGGAGAGAACATGTGAACTTCACGCAGAGATGCTGCTGACTGGGACTGAACCTGAGCGATTCTTACTGTGAGGCAGCAGCACAAACCACAGAGCCACTGTGCAGCCCTCCATAGGTTCTTCATTTCTCCCTTTATCAATGGAAAGATTTCCAAGCAAACAAGAGAACAAAGTTAAGGAATCTCATCCTGGCATTAGCAGCAACTGTAGACTTGAAGAATTAACTCGCTGAAATGACAAGTCAGATCAGTCTCTCCTTTGCCGAAGTCTCATACAGTAATATCTTTTATAACTGCACAAACTTTCCATGATCTACTCTGAGTTATTTGGCCTTTCGTTGATGTTCCATGAACGAAGAACAACGGCTCCAAAAAGTCCTGATGTTGTTGTCCACGGTGCCTTTTGGGGTTTTTCATTTATGGTGCACTCAGTTTTACGACACATGACAACAGAGCATAGCTGAGGAGCCCTCCTCATGAAACTGTCAAGGCATCACAAACAATACAAGAATGAGGCTGTTATCAAAAAACCACCTACAACATACCAATAATGAACACAGTACTCAGTATTTACTGTGAACTGTATACTGTAGTCTGTTGTCTGACAAACGGCTGTTATTTTCTAGTTGATTCTTCTTCTTTTTGTTTTCTAACAGGTGGTAACAATCAAACAATGAGCACTACTGCGACCTACTGGACTGAAGTTTGGATCAGAACAACCATTTCGGCAGCACAGAAACCACATTTAACGTATACATACTTAAATTTCTTTCGATTGCATTAAATCAACATCCACTAACAGACTGAGAAAAGTCTGAGGAGTGATTATATAGAATTTCATGGTCTTCACCACTGAACACATTCATGGGAAATGTGTCAAATCTGTAAACAACTACAAAAAATGATTTTCTGAGTTTAATTCTCTTTATTATAATATCAATGTAAGAGAATCAATGCTAATGCTAAAACTGCTAAGGCTGTTGTGGCTGTTTGCCATTTTAGTCTGGTCTGATGCATACTGCTCATGTTTCCTGAGAGAGTCTGACATCTTGGTACTTTAGTGATTCTTCAGATTACACAGATGTTCACACAACAAACAACATTGTGGAAAGTCACAAGGAACAGGTACAAAGAAGAACTCAAAGCCTTTGGTCCAGGGGCCAAATGAGGCCTCGTCTCATTTCACATTGGCCCTCAGCTCCAAAAGGTTCAGTTAATTATTACTGCCACTGGAACATGAAGCTTTTGTTTTACTTAATGCTTAAAAACAAACAGACGATGGCAGTAAATGGCACCAATCACGTTCAGTTTCTGCCTCATCTGCTACTGCAACAGCGTTTATCAAGGAACACTGTTCCAACCATTATAATCATCTTACAGCATGGTGGTGGTGAGCCATCTGTCCTCTTGGCTGCATTTTAGTCATCCTGACCAGGGGTCTGTCATGTGGTGGCCATGGCCGACCACTGCCTACTGAGACCTAACTGTCCATCTCAAATCCTACACTCCGACACATAAAAGGTGAGGTACATTAAAGTGGCTCAGTCATCCGTGTCATTTTCTGCATGTGGACCATGATGAGAAGTCAGGACACCTCAGTTTCAGACCATATTCTTCAAGATTTTCTCTCTGCCCATTCAGGGACGTGATAACTGTTCAATAATGTAAATCTGAGGAAGAGCATCCATCCAACCTTCCTCACTAAAGGATTCATCTACACTTATCTATTTACTCTTGACGTTTTTAACTTGATGTCTGGACGACACTTGGTAGTCTTTCATCACTAATATTCCCATTTTAAACTGGTTTATATACCAGTCAATCTGGTATTTCACCAAATTTGACCACATCAGCCCCGAGCAATGGGCACTTCACCCCATGCCACTGCAATCAAATGGCACTGACATGTTTAGTTTTATGTCATACATTAATGTTGTTAATCACTAGTTGGTGCAACAGCTACTAAAACCCACCTCCTCAGGGCACTTTCTCGATCGCCTCAGGCTGTTTATATACAGACTATAGAAATCTGCTATTTTCTATCAGATTATTTATACAAAATAAAAAACAAACATTCAGGGCTCATTGTTAGTTTGTTGGTATGAACGTATTGGGAATCATGACAGTTGATTCATTTATTTCATAAAACTTTTCTGTGTCATAGCTGTGGGATGGCACATATATCAGGCAGACATTAAAAATGTTCTCCACAAATAAAACTGACATTTAAAGCCTTCTTAGAATGGTCCACTACACGGCAGAAGATATTTATGGTTGGATATGTAGGTCAAAGTTCACTACAAGGACATTTATATTTATTTAGCACAAATGCCCATTCTGTTACATGATGAATGGCATTGTTTCTTCCTTTCAGACAAAATGGAGCAGAGTGTGACGTAAAGTAAATGGTCAGTAATGGTTAAAGTGGATGCCTGGGGAACCCTCAGTGTTTTATTTAAGAACTTTTCACACTAAGGAATGAGAAGAATTCCCATCAACAAGAGGACACCTGCTTGTGTTCACGTTTAACCACCCAACTGAAGAGTTGGCCACACCAACCAACAGGAAACTGCCTGGGCGAGGCCTTGAAGACAACAAGCCCAGTGCATTATGGGTATTTGAGACCTTTGAGCATAAAAATATATTTTTAGGAATTTCTCAGGCTGTGAGGAATGAATTAAAAATGTTCAGACTAGAACACACGACAGTGGTCTGAGTCTTCTGAAAAGATAAAACTGACTCTACCACTGAGCCACTGTACCCCCAAAAGCATTTCTAATGTCCTACTTTGTGACCCTGAAGGGTGGAGTGAGACACTACAGCTTACCAAGAGAGGGGACGGAGGGAAGTTGAAACACAAGCTAGGCCAGAGTTCACTGAACCAAACTGGAAGGCCTGATGGAAACACACCAGAATAAAACCTTGGTATGAACATTTTACCTCTTTGGACCAGGGGGCAGATGTCCTCTGAAGTCTATCCATCCCTCCTTTGAGTGGTCACTCTTCAAGGACACACAGCTGGGATCAGTTCCTGGTTCAACAGAGGACCTTTTGCCTTCAGTCCTGAGAGACAATAAGAAGACCACCAGAGGTTAAACTTGACCCATTGTTTGCTCTCCGATTGGTTCACTGACCAAACAATCAGATTCAGAAAACCCTCTCTCATAGCAGCTGTTGCCAGTCTGACAACTGTTGTCTTAGCAGAGTCTGTCCTAATGAATTGTAGTAAAATAGCTATCCTAAATGTGTTTCTTCAATAAAACACTTCAAGGAGAGAGAAAACAGCTTAATATTGATGATATTTGGAGCTCAATTCATAATTCATTGTAAAAATAAAATCATTTCTTTGATGTAGAAAAAAATACAGTCCTGGATTTTTGGGACCCAGTTCCCCGGATGGAGGAAGTACTGCTGTTGTCAGGAGACCATAACACATTATAGACAATAATTACTGTGGAGACACATTTTTAACCACTAAAGTAACAGAAAGTGTCATTAATACAGAACAAAAATGTCCCTGAGTCTGTCAGATGAGTCTGGACGACTGAAGAAGACTCACAAACAGAAAAACAAGCATAGACTGGACTGAAACAAATGCTGAGTGGGTTTCAATGCTAAATGGAAGAAACCTCACTGGGAACTGGAGGACATGAGAACATCCAGGTTGCCTGATGATGCAGCTGATTAAATTTTGGACTGATGTTGTCAAATTCAGTGAAATACCAGAGAGACTTGGTAAAAACACTTCAGGATGTTTCAGGATCAGAGGACAGCAGCAGCTGATGTGTGTAAATCTGCAGTCTGTGACACTGTCATGCAGATCCTCCTTGATTTAATGAACATTTACACTTGAACAGATCCTGATCAATGTTTTACAAACTCAGAAGACTAACCAGAAGTGCCAAATGAAAGTTTATCTTCAGAGTAAGTATTCTGCTCACATTGATTGCTAATGGATAAAGACACAGCCATGTCTTAAATGATAACTTAACTGAATGATTGCTAGCATTAGCATCAGCCCACAAAGTGTTTCTGTTGCAGATGATAGTTTAAGCTTCATAAAATTACTCTCAGATATAAAACTAACATTTAAAGCCTTCTTAGAATGGTCCACTACACAGCAGTAGATATTTATGGTTGGATATGTAGGTCAAAGTTCACTACAAGGACATTTATATTTATTTAGCACAAATGCCCATTCTGTTACATGATGAATGGCATTGTTTCTTCCTTTCAGACAAAATGGAGCAGAGTGTGACGTAAAGTAAATGGTCAGTAATGGTTCAAGTGGATGCCTGGGGAACCCTCAGTGTTTTATTTAAGAACTTTGAAAACTCAGGAATGAGAAGAATTCCCATCAACAAGAGAGCACCTGCTTGTGTTCACGTTTAACCACCCAGCTGAAGAGTTGGCCACACCAACCAACAGGAAACTGCCTGGGCGAGGCCTTGAAGACAACAAGCCCAGTGCATTATGGGTACTTGAGACCTTTGAGCATAAAAATATATTTTTAGGAATTTCTCAGGCTGTGAGGAATGAATTAAAAATGTTCAGACTAGAACACATGACAGCGGTCTGAGTCTTCTGAAAAGATAAAACTGACTCTACCACTGAGCCACTGTACCCCCAAAAGCATTTCTAATGTCCTACTTTGTGACCCTGAAGGGTGGAGTGAGACACTACAGCTTACCAAGAGAAGGGACGGAGGGAAGTTGAAACACAAGCTAGGCCAGAGTTCACTGAACCAAACTGGAAGGCCTGATGGAAACACACCAGAATAAAACCTTGGTATGAACATTTTACCTCTTTGGACCAGGGGGCAGATGTCCTCTGAAGTCTATCCATCCCTCCTTTGAGTGGTCACTCTTCAAGGACACACAGCTGGGATCAGTTCCTGGTTCAACAGAGGACCTTTTGCCTTCAGTCCTGAGAGACAATAAGAAGACCACCAGAGGTTAAACTTGACCCATTGTTTGCTCTCCGATTGGTTCACTGACCAAACAATCAGATTCAGAAAACCCTCTCTCATAGCAGCTGTTGCCAGTCTGACAACTGTTGTCTTAGCTGAGTCTGTCCTAATGAATTGTAGTAAAATAGCTATCCTAAATGTGTTTCTTCAATAAAACACTTCAAGGAGAGAGAAAACAGCTTAATATTGATGATATTTGGAGCTCAATTCATAATTCATTGTAAAAATAAAATCATTTCTTTGATGTAGAAAAAAATACAGTCCTGGATTTTTGGGACCCAGTTCCCCGGATGGAGGAAGTACTGCTGTTGTCAGGAGACCATAACACATTATAGACAATAATTACTGTGGAGACACATTTTTAACCACCAAAGTAACAGAAAGTGTCATTAATACAGAACAAAAATGTCCCTGAGTCTGTCAGATGAGTCTGGACGACTGAAGAAGACTCACAAACAGAAAAACAAGCATAGACTGGACTGAAACAAATGCTGAGTGGGTTTCAATGCTAAATGGAAGAAACCTCACTGGGAACTGGAGGACATGAGAACATCCAGGTTGCCTGATGATGCAGCTGATTAAATTTTGGACTGATGTTGTCAAATTCAGTGAAATACCAGAGAGACTTGGTAAAAACACTTCAGGATGTTTCAGGATCAGAGGACAGCAGCAGCTGATGTGTGTAAATCTGCAGTCTGTGACACTGTCATGCAGATCCTCCTTGATTTAATGAACATTTACACTTGAACAGATCCTGATCAATGTTTTACAAACTCAGAAGACTAACCAGAAGTGCCAAATGAAAGTTTATCTTCAGAGTAAGTATTCTGCTCACATTGATTGCTAATGGATAAAGACACAGCCATGTCTTAAATGATAACTTAACTGAATGATTGCTAGCATTAGCATCAGCCCACAAAGGGTTTCAGTTGCAGATGATAGTTTAAGCTTCATAAAATTACTCTCAGATATAAAACTAACATTTAAAGCCTTCTTAGAATGGTCCACTACACAGCAGTAGATATTTATGGTTGGATATGTAGGTCAAAGTTCACTACAAGGACATTTATATTTATTTAGCACAAATGCCCATTCTGTTACATGATGAATGGCATTGTTTCTTCCTTTCAGACAAAATGGAGCAGAGTGTGACGTAAAGTAAATGGTCAGTAATGGTTCAAGTGGATGCCTGGGGAACCCTCAGTGTTTTATTTAAGAACTTTGAAAACTCAGGAATGAGAAGAATTCCCATCAACAAGAGGACACCTGCTTGTGTTCACGTTTAACCACCCAGCTGAAGAGTTGGCCACACCAACCAACAGGAAACTGCCTGGGCGTGGCCTTGAAGACAACAAGCCCAGTGCATTATGGGTACTTGAGACCTTTGAGCATAAAAATATATTTTTAGGAATTTCTCAGGCTGTGAGGAATGAATTAAAAATGTTCAGACTAGAACACTGACAGCGGTCTGAGTCTTCTGAAAAGATAAAACTGACTCTACCACTGAGCCACTGTACCCCCAAAAGCATTTCTAATGTCCTACTTTGTGACCCTGAAGGGTGGAGTGAGACACTACAGCTTACCAAGAGAGGGGACGGAGGGAAGTTGAAACACAAGCTAGGCCAGAGTTCACTGAACCAAACTGGAAGGCCTGATGGAAACACACCAGAATAAAACCTTGGTATGAACATTTTACCTCTTTGGACCAGGGGGCAGATGTCCTCTGAAGTCTATCCATCCCTCCTTTGAGTGGTCACTCTTCAAGGACACACAGCTGGGATCAGTTCCTGGTTCAACAGAGGACCTTTTGCCTTCAGTCCTGAGAGACAATAAGAAGACCACCAGAGGTTAAACTTGACCCATTGTTTGCTCTCCGATTGGTTCACTGACCAAACAATCAGATTCAGAAAACCCTCTCTCATAGCAGCTGTTGCCAGTCTGACAACTGTTGTCTTAGCTGAGTCTGTCCTAATGAATTGTAGTAAAATAGCTATCCTAAATGTGTTTCTTCAATAAAACACTTCAAGGAGAGAGAAAACAGCTTAATATTGATGATATTTGGAGCTCAATCCATAATTCATTGTAAAAATAAAATCATTTCTTTGATGTAGAAAAAAATACAGTCCTGGATTTTTGGGACCCAGTTCCCTGGATGGATAAAGTACTGCTGTTGTCAGGAGACCATAACACATTATAGACAATAATTACTGTGGAGACACATTTTTAACCACTAAAGTAACAGAAAGTGTCATTAATACAGAACAAAAATGTCCCTGAGTCTGTCAGATGAGTCTGGACGACTGAAGAAGACTCACAAACAGAAAAACAAGCATAGACTGGACTGAAACAAATGCTGAGTGGGTTTCAATGCTAAATGGAAGAAACCTCACTGGGAACTGGAGGACATGAGAACATCCAGGTTGCCTGATGATGCAGCTGATTAAATTTTGGACTGATGTTGTCAAATTCAGTGAAATACCAGAGAGACTTGGAAAAAACACTTCAGGATGTTTCAGGATCAGAGGACAGCAGCAGCTGATGTGTGTAAATCTGCAGTCTGTGACACTGTCATGCAGATCCTCCTTGATTTAATGAACATTTACACTTGAACAGATCCTGATCAATGTTTTACAAACTCAGAAGACTAACCAGAAGTGCCAAATGAAAGTTTATCTTCAGAGTAAGTATTCTGCTCACATTGATTGCTAATGGATAAAGACACAGCCATGTCTTAAATGATAACTTTACTGAATGATTGCTAGCATTAGCATCAACCCACAAAGGGTTTCCGCTGCTGATAGTAGTTTAAGCTTCATAAAATTACTCTCAGATATAAAACTAACATTTAAATCAGGGCACTTTCTCGATCGCCTCAGGCTGTTTATATACAGACTATAGAAATCTGCTATTTTCTATCAGATTATTTATACAAAATAAAACACAAACATTCAGGGCTCATTGTTAGTTTGTTGGTATGAACGTATTGGGAATCGTGACAGTTGATTCATTTATTTCATAAAACTTTTCTGTGTCATAGCTGTGGGATGGCACATATATCTGGCAGACATTAAAAATGTTCTCCACAAATAAAACTGACATTTAAAGCCTTCTTAGAATGGTCCACTACACGGCAGAAGATATTTATGGCTGGATATGTAGGTCAAAGTTCACTACAAGGACATTTATATTTATTTAGCACAAATGCCCATTCTGTTACATGATGAATGGGATTGTTTCTTCCTTTCAGACAAAATGGAGCAGAGTGTGACGTAAAGTAAATGGTCAGTAATGATTAAAGTGGATGCCTGGGGAACCCTCAGTGTTTTATTTAAGAACTTTTCACACTAAGGAATGAGAAGAATTCCCATCAACAAGAGAGCACCTGCTTGTGTTCACGTTTAACCACCCAGCTGAAGAGTTGGCCACACCAACCAACAGGAAACTGCCTGGGCGAGGCCTTGAAGACAACAAGCCCAGTGCATTATGGGTATTTGAGACCTTTGAGCATAAAAACGTATTTTTAGGAATTTCTCAGGCTGTGAGGAATGAATTAAAAATGTTCAGACTAGAACACACGACAGTGGTTTGAGTCTTCTGAAAAGATAAAACTGACTCTACCACTGAGCCACTGTACCCCCAAAAGCATTTCTAGCTTTAAACTGAATTCATCTTTCACATTGAGGAACTAGTGGAATTAACCATCAACAAGAGGACACCTGCTTGTTTTCAACTTTAACCACCCAACTGAAGATTGGAGACACCAACCAACAGGAAATGTCCTAGACATGGCCTTGAAGACAACAAGCCCAGTGCATTATGGGCACTGTAGTATTGGAGACCTTAGAGCATAAAAACACAGTTTTTGGAATTTCTCAGGCTGTGAGGAATTATTAAAAATGTTCAGTGGACATGGCAATGGGTTAACTCTTCCACTAAGGGGCAACTCACTCCACCACTGAGCCACTGGACCCTCAAAAAAGATCCTGGTGTCCTGCTGGGTCATGGCATGCTGGCAGAGCATCTGTCTAACTGATGTTATACCAATGTCTAACAAATAAGAGAAAAACCACTTGATTCTGCTTCTAAAACTTATGATAAGAGGCAGGATCAGTGCCTTTAACTAGCCACAGTTTCCACTTACCTATCATGCTGCTGTTTCATGCTGGCAGGACGGAGGACACAGGACACAGGCCCTCAGTTAGGAAACTATTTCTGACAGTCAAACATGATTCAGTGATATCAGTTTACCTTTTGCTGCAGGAGGCTGCTGTTCTTTAAAATCAATCAATTGATGATTTGACTGATCGCTCATCAAAGACACAGAGCTGGGATCAGGTCCAGGTTCAGCAGAGGACCCTGTCCCTTCAGTCCTGTGAGACAAACTGTCAGCTCCACGTTCAGGTCCCCTCATATCTAAAACTGTATTCCTCTTTAAACACATGAAGAGTCTTTAAAGTCTTTTATTTACTTATATGAGGTCTGAAACTTCCCAGTGACACTTTAAGAACAAACAAATCTCCACTGGCTGCTGACAGGCACACTGACCTTAAAAACCTCCTTCTGTCAGGGGCCCACAGTGGATGATGGTTCTTGAACAGGATCATGCTGACAACAGACTGAAGAGCTAAAGAGGGACAGACCCCCCACCACCACCACAAGACCAAAGTATCACATCGGGGGATGGCAAGTAGCGGCCGAGAGAGAGGGTGTCACTCTGGAGTCTCTCTGTGAGCAGCAGCCTTTATTTAACCAAACCTGAGCCTCTGTTACCTGAGCCAGGTGAACATGAACAGAGCTCTCAGGGTCACAGTGTCAGGATCTGAAAACATCTTTGATTGGAAAAGAAGAAGTGACAAAAAGAGCACTCATGTAGAGGAGTCTGGGCTCTGTCTGTAACACACACTGAGGATCAGGACGCTGTCATGGTCTGAATGGTTCTTTGTTTCAAACGCTGGTCTCACCTCAGATCTTTGGCTTCAGAGCGAGGAGCTCCTCCGTCTGCGTCCTCACACTGACTCATGTTCCTGTTCAGCTCACACACACACCTTCACCTGCAGAGGAAACACACACTGTTCATCACACACCAGCTGATTCAGCTCACACACACACATTTATCTCCTCTGCATCAATCTGGACACACGTCTGTGTGAGATCATCAGCTACACCTCCATGAATGCTGATAAAGATCAGGTCCTTCTGCTCTATGATCCTGAACCTCTGCACCAGAGACAGACCAGGACAGAGGACTCTGGTTTTGGGCTGTCCGTCCGTCTGTCCTGGTCAAGGCCTTGAGAACCAAACACCCGAAAAAGTCTTCATGGGACTTCCTTCAGACTACGACCACATTTTCACCTGCACTCAGCTGATGAGGTTTATCTCTATAAATATACATCTATCTGTCTCTGAGTCTGTCTGTGGATCTACCTGCTGATCTACATAGATGGAGCTACGGTAGAAGCTACTCGTGATAGAAATCAGCTTCACTAAACTAGAGCTGCACCCTGAAGAAAACTGACGAGCTGAGATACAGAAACAAACCAAAACAAGCTCATCTGAGCCACAGTCAGCTATTTATAAGATATTGTTTATTAGGTATTATCATTATCATAGTTATTATTATTCTTGTTGTTCTTATTATTATCATTTTTATTAGTGAAAATGTTGTTTTCATTATTATTATTTCATTATAATAACGTCAATCTACTTATTCTACCAGCTTTATATTGTCATTATTATCATTTATTTTTAATAATAACAATGTTAATAATAATTACTGTTGTTGTTTTATTATAGTTATCATTATTATTATTATGAAAAGTAATTATAATAATCATGATAGTAACTATATGTGACAATACAATTACACTGAGCACTGTTTTATTCAACATGACCAAAGTTAGTTTATCATTAAAAGCTACGCAGTGTTTTATAATTATTTATGCAATAACTACTTTGTTATTGTTGTAATAATTATCATTATAATATATCCTTATTATTGTTTATTACCACAATTGTAAACATTGCTTAATGATAATTTTAAGTATTGTTTTTTTATTTCTATTTTATTTATTTTAATTGTTATTATAATTGTTTTGAATTTAAATATCATTATTAATTATATTTAGAATGTTATAGTCATTGTAAAATAGAAAAATAACTTCTTATTGTTCTATTAATTTATTATCTATAATATAATTACAACTCTTATTAATATTTATCAAGTTTATCATTATCAGCATGATTATTATCATTGTGATGGTTGTTAATATTTTTGATTTTTAATTTTTACTTTATATCATCATAATAATTTTATAATTACCTCCGCCAAGGAGGTTATGTTTTTGCTGGCGTCTATCTATCTGTCTGTCTGTTTGTTTGTTTGTGTTCAAAATAAATTAAAAAGTTCGGAACGGATTTGGATGAAATTTTCAGGAATTGTCGGAAATGGGATATGGAAGAACTGATTAAATTTTGGGGGTGATCCTGATCACCGTCTTGATCCAGGAATTTTTTAAAGGATCTTTAACATTGCTAGATAAGACCATTTTCACCAAAGTGAACCGAAGCTGCTTGGAGGAGGTCTGCGCTCTCTGAGTGCTTTTCTAGTTTTTATTATTTAATTATTTTTTGTATAACTTTTTTAAATGGTATTATGTTGTGCATCGTTTTCATCATTATTACCAGTTGTTTTATCAATAAAATTACTAACAATATTGTTTTATTACTATTGTAATTATTATTGTTATATTATTATTATTATTACACAATTTTATTGTTGTTATTGTCATTGTTAATTTTTTATTTTCAGGAGCCATTTCATGTTGAGTTTCTCAGAGAAGCAGCTCGTCTTATGCTGCGTTCCAGGCAACCCTTAACTCGGAAATTTCCCAGTTGAAATCTTCGAGTTCCGACCTGAAAGCGTTCCAGGCAAATTAAACTAAATTAATTTTAAATTAAACTAATTAATAAACTAAATTAAATCAAAACTTCAGTTTGAGCACAAGGAATTCTGGTATGTAAACAAAACAACATGGCAGACATTATAAGATTTATGCTTAATCATTTCAATCACCAAAGAAGCCTGCAACTGATCACTTGAGTGAAACGGAGGAGGGGAAACGGTGCAGAAGGTAACAGAAGCTTATACTTTTAAATTTTATGGTATGTGTCGTTACTTAGAGGCTGCCATATTGTTTAGGCAGTGATGTGACGTCACAAGTTGTAACTCGGAGTACATCGATCTGGTACGAGTTCACGGGTGGGAAGTTACGAGTTCGACTGCCGTTCCAGTGCACTTTCACGAGTTACAGGTTGCCTGGAACGCAGCATAAGTCAAAGTTCAGTCTCTATAAAATCTCCTCTCAGTCACAGTCTCTGTGAAAACATCAGGATTAAAGTATCGATCACATATTAGAGGATTATTCCTTCTAGGTGGTGGCCAAGGCTGCGTATCTGCTTTAGTTTTTGAAAATAATGATCTCCAGAGTGGGAGGACCTCAATTTTTAACATATTAAAACTTACTTTTTTCTGAATCAGATTCGTTTTGTTGCTACCTGAGATTTTTGCACATTTTTTTTACAATCAAAGTTTAAAATTCGGTACAGGCAAACGCCACAGCCTGCTAAGTCAGTTGAACCTATCACACGCAAAGCCACAGATCACCTGATCGTATTCAGCCAATCAGATGTAGCTGTGTGGAGAACGGCTGGTGTTTACAAGAATCAGCTGGAGGAGATGTATTGGAAAGGCGAGAATCCACTCGACAACGGACTACAACCAGCAAAAGAAGCTTCTACATGTGGAGGTAAGTAGCGATGG
>JBAMNC010002187.1:0-120876 GCA_037902135.1 Cetoscarus ocellatus
AATTAAAGAGGCAGAAATGTTCTCTATAATGGCGGATGAAGCAAGGGATCATCGGTCAGAGCAGCTTGCATTGTGTGCACAATGTATTGCTCTACAAGGCTTAGTGAAAGAGAGATTCTTTGGATTTCCCTGGCTTGATTTATTCGTTCAATCACTGACCATAGAGCACAAGCAGCAGCTTGTGAAACATGGAATAGGACACCTAACATGTGTTACTCAATCCTACGATGGTGCTGCGGTTATGAGCGGAGCAGTCAGAGGTGTACAAACCCGATTCACAGAGAAGCATCCAGAGGCACTATATGTTCACTGCTATGTCCATGAGCTTAATCTATCTCTTTGGGCTACTTGTAAAGCCATCCCAGAGACACATGACCTCTTTGATCTCCTGGAGTGTCTCCACTTTTTCTTTTCCACATCTCTTCTCCACCATCAGAAATTGCAAGAATTTCAGAGGCAGCTTGGGTTGGGGGCTTGCAAACTTGTTCAGTTGTCTACAACTCGCTGGGCATGTCAGGTCAAGAGTGTAAAGGCCACTCTACAAAACCTTCCTGCTTTGATCCAGACTTTGGGGAGCATTTCAGCACCGTCTACATGTTTGTCATGTTTGAGACACTGCTCTTAGTAACACAGGGCCTGCACAAATACTTGAAAAAAGAGACTATTGACTTGGTGCAGACAATGGAAAATAAAATGGCAGTTCAGAGCACACTCAAAAGCTACAGGAGCAATGAGAAAGCAAATTAAATGTTTGACAAGACCAAAGCCCTGTGTGATGATCCTGAGACTGATTCAACTGAGACAAAGCGGAAGAAGAGAAAAACCATGGACGACTTTGTAGTTGAGACATCTTGTGGCACACAATCAGATTTGTCCACTTGAGATGTTCTGAAAGGGAAAGTGTTATTTCCAGTTATTGATCGAATGCTGCAGGAGCTCAAGAACAGGTTTTCTGGAGTTGGTGACTGGGATTGTCAAGGCCATCTTTCAAGCTGCCTTGACAATCCCAGTCACCAGCTGCAGTTGTGAAAGTTCTTTCAGTGCCCTCCGACGACTACACACATGGAGAAATACAATGGGTCAAGAGCGACTAAGTAATTTGGCTATAATGTCAATGGAGAGGGAGATGCTGGCTAATGTTGACCACGAGGAGGTCATGGATGGATTTGCAAACCCAAAATCAAGACGTTACAGCCTAACACTTCCACCTCCAAAGCACTAAAAAGAGAGGAGACAGCGGATGATGGAGGAGAAGAAAAGATGGAAGCAAATGAGAGGGAGAGAGATGACATTTTTGGGAAAATGTATTGTATTTTCAGTTTTTACACAAATTTATGAGCAACTACAAGTGTATGCACTTACACAAAATAGGAAATGTAGAGAAGAAGAAAACAAAAACACAAAAGCAAACACAAACAAGAAGAAAACCAGAATTAGTGGATGATGGTGGGAAAGCAGCATGTGATGTAAGTGAAAGACGGAAAAAAAGCAAGTGAATGAAGGAAACATGCAAGTGAAAGAGCGATGGAAATGAGCAAGAGAATGAAGGACAATGCAAGTGAAAGAAGGAATCAAGCAAGTGAAAAAAGGAAAGAAGCAAGTGACAGAAGGACAGAGGCAATTGAAAGAAGGAAAAAAGCAAGTGAATGAAGGAATCAAGGAAGAAGGAAAGAGGCAAGTGAGTGAATGAAAGAAGCAAGTGAAAGAGGGAAAGAAGCAAATGAATGAAGAAAACGAGCAAGTGAATGGAGAGCAGCGAGTGATGGAGGGAAGGAGAGAATCAGTTGGAGAGGTAAATCCTACAGCATGGTGAGTTGGCTTAATCTGAAAAAAGCGTTTGACTGAAAACGGTATGTTTATGTATTTTTATTAGAAGACGTGTGACAGAGAACAGTAAGTCATGGAGAGAAACAGCAGCAGTCTGGAAAAGTGAAAGGTACAGTAACACACTGAATGACATTTATCTGAAAACTGTCTAAGTGAAAAAGAAAAATAAACTGTTTAAAATATTTTATTTAATATATTCTGATGTCATTTTGTATACATTTCAGTGTTTTTCTGGCAGCAGATTCAAAGGATGGAAGGAATGAGCAGATGGAGAGTAAAGAGCAGCAGAGACAGAGGTGCAACACAACACACTAGGGGTGGGAGGAAAAATCAAACAAAAGTTAAAATGGCTCAATATTTAACATGGGGCAATGATGTGCATTTTTTCAGGGGGTGGGGTGGGGATATGGCTCCTGATTTAGTCTGTAGACACAGACATCATCATCACTCAACCTTTTCACATGGTCTGGTGTTAAAAAAGTAAACTAAAAATTGCAAATCATGTAACCTCTAACATGTTTTTAAAAATTGTAGAAGGGGAATATGACTTTGCTTCAGTCAAAATATTAATGTATTGTTTTAATCCATGTGTTACCTATAAGTACATCATCCTGTTTCTATGATTATAATATCATTTAATTTTGACACATTTTCAAGTACATGTTGTAGTATTTGGCAGCACACAAGACACCACAATGCCCAAGAAAGCATAGAGATAGAGAATTTTTCACGGCTAGGATCCCAGACTTCCCTATAAGGGTCCGGGCTCAGCCCCCAGTGTTCTCAGTCCCAAGAAAAGCCCCTGCTCTAAGCATTGCTTTTGAATTAACTTGTGTAACAATCTACTTTTGAATGGAAGTAATTTCTTAATGTGATATGTTACTTTTAATATGATGCCACCCAACTCTGTCAACAAGACAGATTTTGTAATCTATCTCTGAAGACCAGATAAATTGGCAGCTTGGCCAAAACCTGAGGACCTAACGGCTTTCCTATCAAAGCAGCTGTGCACAAAAATTAAAAGGTACAATATGTAAAAGTGGGCCAACAGGGGGCTCTCAGGTACACACATGTTGTAAACAGAAAACCAAAGTTTCCATGTCATGTGTGTGACTTTTTTTCTCCTACGCACCTGTCTCTTGAATTAGATGTGCGAAGTACTTTCATATTTATTACTGACAACTATCAAAATTGGTATTTGTTTTGCACAACAACGTATCAGACCTTTTCCTGTATGTAACAGGGTGTTCTTGCCATAATGCAAGAAAAAGGTTTAATAAGGACTTCCTGGTTCACACTATGAACTCGCAAAGCATGTGGATTAGGAGGTCTACTTCCACTTTTGCGGTGCGTTCGCTCTATGTGGAATTTGGAGGTTAGACATGTCCTCCTTTCACAGAGACTGTTTCAAGCACATACAACTGTGCTTGTATTTAACCTTTTTGAACACATAGTTAGATAAATGATGTCAAACAGATTTTTTTTTCCCATTGAACTGTCCAAATATGTCATCAAGCTTGATAAAAACATATCTTTTAAAGGGTGAGACAGGGGCAAATGAAAAGAATGCCTTTTATTTGTAACATTTGGAGTATCTGAAAATGATAAAATATTTTGTTGATATACAAAGTTGTTTAATTTTTTTATAACAAAAGGTAACCTTTTTTTTAATAGAGCCCATTGAACTCTTTCTGTTTTAATCTTGCTGCAAAAAAGGTATGTGCACTAACTGTCTATAAATAGCAGGTGCAGACTGTAGGTCTGGAGCACATGGACATTTCTCGATGGCCTGAGGGTCTATTTGTCCTGCTGTATGTACTCAGTGTGATCAGTAAGAATAAATGAAAAGACCTCTGAGTGTACACACACGTTTAAGTTCTTTAGAAGCTCTGTAGTTCTCCGGGGGGATGTGCATTTGTGTTGTTTTCTGTGTTTCTGGCCCTATGGGCCCTATATGCATTTTTTCCCACTATCTGTCAATGGTTGGGTATTTAGGACTGACTACATACAGTAGGAGATCAACAGATCAGCTGCGATGAGAGTGGATTTTAAAACTTGTTTCAGATGAGTGCTTATTCAACAAGTATTTATATCAAATAGATTCGATAATTTAAGGCTTTGAACTGATGAAAAATAATAATCAGAGTAAATAATTATCTTGAAAAATTTCTTTTCTACTGAAAACTGAAACTGAAAAATTGACTAATTTTATCCATGCGTACATATACTATGCTACCATGGGAAACAAAAGGGCAAATCTGATGAGAATCACAAGCATTTGTCTTAATTTTTCGAGCGTTTGATAAAATCCCAAAATGATTTGCTACATCACACTTACAGTGTATGCTTTGTCTAGTTGACTTTTGTGATACTGATAACAACTTTATACAGTATGCATAATGTAGTCAAGCGTAGTCCAAGCCAAAGCAGTGGGCTGAATAGAGATTTTTATACATAAGCCTGAAAATCATAAAAGAAATCTTTTTAACATTATGAATTAATGTGTAACATTAAACTGGACCTCCATTGAACCCATTTTGAACACTTCTTACAGGATCAATCAACTTGCGATCATCCTTTTCTGTGATAGAAATATTTATATCAGGGGTGAAATAAAGGACTGAAAAAATATAACAGATTGCACATGTTTTGAGGCACACCAACCGTGCAACCGTTCTTAAATTAAATAATTGATTAATATTATTTAAATACAGAGTGCTTTTCCAGTTTTAAATGACATACTATAAATGACATGAGCATGAAGGATTGCTGATAACTGAAGACATACAAGTCCTCAACATGGAGTTCTTATTTACTAATTGTTTTAGTAAAACCCTCCCTGCTCTGACATCTTTTAATACATGGATTTTGTATTCCTGTTTTTGCATGGATTTTCGTCTGCTTCTGCTGGTGTAGATGTCAGAGACATGACTGTATATATGAATTATTGAAATATGTTATGTTAATGACTGTTTGATTTGAGCATAAGGCTTATAACTGTGTGCCGTTTCCCCAGGCAACTAAAGCCAGCTTTGCATGTACTAACATAGAAATATTCTCTGTCAGGCATGACTCAACTAAACTATCTGCTCCCTGCTGTGTGTGAGCCGCATGAGTGCAAGAGGTTGTCCTGAAATATCCCCGTCAGAACGAAGCCTGAAAAAGTTGAGCATTCTGCAGATAAGCAAGTAATTGCTAAATAATTAGAAGTTATTTGATCTTACTGTTTGAAACTACTCCTTTTACTCTTAAGTAAATGAACTATTTGGTTCAAACAAGCTTCATTTCTTTGTCACATGCACTGAGAAACCTGGGGTGAACCAGAGAGGTTGCAACACCCAGAACTGAGAGTTGCTGATTTGGGTCCATAGTTCTTTGTTAATCGTACTTTTAAGAACACTGTAGAATTTGGGCAAAACAAAAGTACAGTCACACATGTCTGGAGTTTCCACACAGCTTTCCATTTGTCATAAACTATACAAAAAGCTTCCCATGACTGATTGTGTGTTCCACCCCTTTATTAGTTACTGTTGTTACTCAGTTTCCTCATAAGAGCAACATACGACACCCTCCATTGCCCTCGAAACTTCAAACAGACGCTGGGCTTTGAGCAAACTTGACATCTCTGTGAAGCCACCAATGCCTCTCTTAAGCACACTCTGTCAGGCTGTAACATCACACTGTCACAAGGTCACTTTAGGTGGAGACATGACCAGGGAGCCTCATTTATAAAACTGTAGGTGGTGTACGCCAGAAACACAGGAAATGTGTGCGCACAAAAACGTTCAGATTTATAAAAGAGTGAGCACGCACGTCCTACACCTGTTTCCATATATAAATCACAATCAACTCTAAAGTTGTCGCACATGAGGGAACGCTTTACCCCGCCTGTATGGTGCCTTTGAAAGGTCAGGTGAAGGCCCTTGATGAATGTTCAATGATACCAATTTCATGATGCACCGAGAGGGAAATCAAGCAAAAAAAAGAAATTTCACTCAATATGAGGTCGACATATTAATAGGTGGACACAGTTCAGACATCATTAATACCAGAAAGGCAAAATAGTGGAAGCATGTTTTCTGATGCTGCAAATAAGGCTGCCTCAGAGGGTTGGACTGTGGCTGAAGTAAAAAAGAAATGATCTGACATAAAAGTGGAGGTGAAAAGGCGAATCGATCTCCATAGATAGAGTGTCTCTGTGACAGGTGGGGGAAAGGGCACACTGGAGCTAACCCCCGCAGACGAAAAGCTGTCGGGGATCATTGGGGAATCCCTCCTGAGCGGTGTGGTGACAGAGGCAGAGGGGGACACAGATGCACCAAATGCGCTGGAGTCTTCTGTGTGCCACGTCCTCCAGCAGTGCCAGAAAAGCCACTCATGGATTGTGAGTGCAAGCCCTTTTTATATCCAGCCATCACTTAATTTCCTGAACAGCTACAGGTGTTGTAGCCTAACTGATCAGCAGTTTTGTGCAACGATCATGTTGTTTTAATTACAATTATTATTATTATTATTAATATAAAACTTCATTTGTAGGGTACATTTTGGGAACATGGTTACTGTCCGCCTTATTGTTTATGTGAATGGATTTCATAAAAACATGTAACATGCTTCACAAGGACATAAATGATTCAATAATGTAGGCTACTTGTGTGGGAGCGCGTGCGTGCATGTGAACGCGCACACATGCTTTCATGAAGTCCCTGGAGCATCAACATAAATTTTCCTCTTTCTTCGTATTTGCAAATAAATCCTTCATAAATTATATGTGTTGTGAAATGTTTAATATTCGTTTATTTCACACAAATGTTTCAGTTTCACAGAGCTTTCTTTAATTTCATCCTTCTACTGTTGGGGTCGCAGTTTCCCATTTGTCCAGATTTTGTGCGTACGGCAGGGTCTGAGCTGCTGTGGAGATGTGAACATTTTCCTGTCAAGTTTGTTTTTTATAAATCCCAAACATTGCTTACAAGTGGCGTATGCTTTCTTTTGTGCGTAAGCAAGCTTTATAAATGAGGCCCCAGGTGCTCAGGAAGCTAGCAGAAGTAGCAGAAGGAGAAGAATAGAGGCAGACAGAGAGAGCCAGCCAGACACCATCAGAGGATTACCTTCATCCGGAAGGGGAGCCTGCAGCTACGACCAACAGCTAACCAGCACCCAAGCTTCTGGCACCAGGGCTTGAGTGGAGCTTTGAGGTAGACCTGGGCAGACAGTTCCATTTCCCAGAAGAAATCTGCAGCACCACCCTGCAGCCTGATTTTGTGCTGTGGTCTTCAGCTGGAAAATCTGCACTCCTGGTTGGGCTCACAGTGCCCTGGGAGGAGGGAATGAGAGGAAGAGGGCAAATATGCAGAACTTGTGGCCTATTGGTTGGGCACACGACAATACAGTTGCTCAAGGTCCTGGGATGTCAAGAAGCTGAACTGCACTGGGTGACAAGGAGACTGTCAGAGGAGGCGGGAAAAGCAAGCTTCTAGCTGTGCTTGGAGACACCGAAAAAGGATTTGGGGTGAACAGCCCCTGATTCAGGTTATCACTGCTAGGAGTGGCAGGGAGATGTCCCTATTCACTGCCCTGCCTTCAGGAGATATTCTGGGTAAAGGGCAAAACATCAATGAGTGGTGGTCCCCGGCTGATGTCCCTGCAGCCAACCAGATCAGGCGCCACTGGAGGTGCGGCAGGCCTAAGGCTCTGCAAGAAGAACACCTGCTTGTAGTATGAATTGAGTTGAATAGAAAATGACAAGACATGAGTTGAAGACATAAATCTTCAGGAGAGAGAATAAGGCCTTTGAATTGTTGATATAGAAAGTTACACACTTGTTTGGACACAGTGGTCCTCTGCTGATCAAAAGCTAGATGTACCCAGGACTGAAGCTATTTAAAGTATCAAAACAAAGGGTACAATGATGATTGTGGGGTGCAAAACATTAAAAGAAAAGAAGCGTTTTTACCTCTGCCAAGGAGGTTATATTTTTGTCTGCATTTGTCTCTTTGTTTGTTTGCAAGATTACGCAAAAACTGCTAGACAGATTTTGCTGAAATTTTCAGGAGACGTCCCAACTTAAAAATGATTTGACATTGGTGGTGATCCAGATAACTGCCATTAGTGAACAACTGTTTTCACTCGATAACTGTCAAACTAATAATGATACAAATCAACATGATTCCAAGTGCTAGACTGGTTGCATACATGAGTTCTCATTAAGTAATCCAGCCTCCACCCACACACCTAACCATGTTTTATTAGGTTTTTATTGGTTGACTGTGAGTGTGATTGGGCCTGTTGCTGTGCCTGCCCTGTGATTGACTGGAGTGTACCTTACTTATAACCATTAATAGCTGAGGAATGTGCATCCCATACTGGGTATGTCATATAGATAATGGACATATGGTAACAAAATGAGAAGAAGTGTAATCCACTGAAAAATAACAAAAACAAATGTGAAGGCTGGCCTGCAACTTAAATGCATTTTGTAACACATTACATGTTTTTATACTGCAAGAAACAAAATAAGTCAAAGTTACAAATGAGTTTAAATGTGACAGTTTTTGGTCTCAATAGCCTACATGCAGTCATTTTGATTACACAGTGCACAACTGGCCTATTATAATAAATGATATTCAAAATTTCAGAACCTTTAAAAAAATAGGCATATTTCTGCCATTATACATTTAATATAGATTATCGCTGAAAAATACACTTAAGGCAGGGGTGGGCAACTGTGGTAACCAAGAGGGCCATGTTAATTTTATCCTAAGTGACAGGGGGCCACATTGTAGAAACTGGAACAATAAACCTGTGGCTTTCAGATTACTTACTAGTTGTTTATGATTATTTTACTAACAGTTCAGTTTTTATTCAATCAAACATTTAGTAAAGCACAAAAGGGAATTTTAAAGAGATTACTATAGCTCTATTTTCCTGGAAATATTGCTATCTTAATGTTTACATGGTAGATATTTTAATATTTCTAATTGACTGGAGGGCCATATTGAGAGAGTAGGAGGGCCGCATGTGGCCCCTGGGCCACCAGTTGTCCACCCCTGACTTAAGGGGTTGAAGACTCCAGTTTATTGTATCATGCTAGAGTTCAGTGTCAGGTTTGTGAAGTGACATCATCTTGTCCTGCTTTTCACAGTCAATAATCGACCAGTGCAGAGGACAAGGAAAAAGTCAATATCAAACCTGTTTCAAAGTCATTTCAGCAACTATTCAAAATGTCAAAAAGGATCAGCTGCTTCTGTTTTTCTTAAACTACTTCCCCATGACCTTGTTGCAGTTAGGAGGTCTCTGAGAGGTGTGAGAAGAGTTCAGCCGTAGTTGGACAAACAACATCTGTTCTCAGAGAATCAAACGTCACCAGGCGGATGTTGCCAGTGTCCCATCAGTCTGCTTTGATAACAGCAACCTACCATGGATGGACTACATAAAGTGCTTATATCACCCATTGCATAAATTTGCTGTTTCAAGGTGCCATAAGCTGAAACTGTAAAAAAAAAATATGATCTCATGATGATGTGTACTGTGAATGAGGCAGCAAGGTCCTTGATGACGAGGCGTCTGGAAGCTACTGCAACATTCTGCCTGAGGATATGAAAACACCCAGAGGGTTTAAAGCCTTTAAACATGAACTTCAGCCTTCTGCAGCCTCACTGGAGAGTAATACTGATAATGTGAATGATTTTTTTGAGCTGTATCTTTATATAAAATGATCTTATGTTTGTTGGTTTGATCTTTTGGTATATACTCACCCCGTTGAGTCTCTGTTAATTTTATTACCTCCCCCAAGGAGGTTTTGCTTTTGCCAGGGCTTGTCTGTCTGTTCACAAAATAACCCAAAAAGTTATTAACTGATTTTGATTTCATTTTCAGGCAGTGTTGGTCATGGCACAAGGAAGAAGTGATGGGATATTGGTGGTGATCCAGATCTGAATGAAAATCCAGGATTCTATTTGGAGGATTTTTTTTAACATTGTCAGGAATGCCTCAGCAGAGGGATGTGCTCTATGAGCACTTCTACACCCTTCAATTAACTCCACGTTATCTTGGTTAAGCATTTCTCCCTTTAATACCAATTGTTAATGTATTTTATATTGCTGGAAATCCTGATTAGTCAACTTCACAACAAAGTAAAGTTTGTAAGGATTGTGCATTCATGGATGAGCAACACAGCTAAATCTGTGGGTAGTGCCTCAAAATATGTGCCAAAATCCCCTCTTCCCTTGGAAAAAAAGCCTTTGGTTCCTCAGTGAAGCAGGTGTGAGGAACCACTCTTTGAGGTGTGTCATCTTCCTGGGATGTCCAGTTATGGTCTGTCTTTGACTTCACCACAAACAGAAGTTTGTCCTAAGTTTAAAAATGGTACCAGGGCTGACACCAAATAATGTTGCCAGTCTGCAAACCAGAACATCAGCTTCCAGTTGCAGGGGATTTTTCAAATAGTCAGCTATAAAAATGTATATATTTGTTGTATTAGTAATTAATGCTAAGTATTTAGTTTTTAAAGAAGGGTAAAAAATGCTTGAATTCAAAATGGACCATTTCTTGCTTATTCTTTTTGGGCTCCCGTATGTCTCTGGGATCTTTAAAGTTTTTCCAGTTATCCTCCACTATAGGTGCCCAGTCCTTAGTGTGAAACCACCCTCAGTAACCCTCAAACAGTTAAGATATTTTCTCAAGAAACTGAGCTCTGTTATGCTTTATGTTGCAATTTGCCCAAACTAAAGCAAATGGTACTCTTCTGCTTGGGGGAAAAATGGCTTTTATTTTGGAAGTTTTTTTTTTTCAATTTCTGTGAAAAGCTATTTTATTTTCATATGTATTCCACCTTAAGTCTGAGTTACACCTTAAGTCTATGCTACCTGGTGATATAAGTTGTTTTGAGTATATATTTCTTCATTTATATTTCTGTTTGGGTTTCCAATATCTGATAGGGCTGTCACTTTTCCCCCAAATCAGACTTGATTGGTTTTCAAGCATACACACTAATAACCAAAGACACAGGGCATCTCCATCAGATCATTTTACTATTTACCTCTCCAGAGGCCACACTGACTGCGTGTCTTTGTATATGAATCTTGCAATTTTGTCTGTTTCATTTTTTCTGCCCAGTCTTGGCTGTGCCTGTCCTCTGTTTCTCAAGGTGTACTTCTTGTTGTTAAGGTCAAGAGCATTGGATGGTCGAGTTGCACTTGGAGAGCCCTCTGTTGGATCATGCAGTTCATTGCTCCAGACACCCTAATGTGCTGCTGAACTTCTAAATTCTTGATTTGAATGCATATTATAGCTCCAATGTAGATTTTTACCCAATACTCAAATGGATATTCAAATATATTGAGTATAGGTGACAACCCTTATATCTGATTAAAACACTATTTATTCATGGACAAAAAAAAATACCTGCCTCTGTGGGGACATAACCTTACTCTCAGTATGTATGTAAACAAAGTTTGAGTTAAATGATATTCATCTACCTACTTTCATTTACTCATTTATTTCAGATGGACAGAATGCTGATTTTGTCCTTGTTGAGAACATTTTTATCAAACAAAAGAAATGGCACCTAATAATTGCAGTGAGGTTTGAATCTTTAACTGTATTATCTGAGGTAAGGAGATAAATGTAGCATGGTTATTTACTGGAAAGAGTGAGGACCTACATGAGCCCATATGTGTACTTGCAAAACTGTTCTCTGAAGCATTAGGCAATTAATGACTCAGGTGCCATATGCCACCCTTATCTGTTTCAGCACTAGAGGATCATAAATGAGGCAGAGGGGGAGAAAAAAGATGTCATGCATTTGATTTGTCTGATATATACAAATTCAGAGCCTTGTAAGAACATCGGGATACTTAAGGATTGCAGCATCCCTTATCGCAGTAAACCAAATTAATTCTCTTACAAAATGTAGATCTGTGCTATTTTCCAGAATGTTTACAGTCTTTTCTTTCTCTCCATGCCAAGGCAGCGCCACTTTCTATGTCATGTGACTGTGGAGTCCAATCAGATGCATCAAACAGTGTAAACTGACACATGACACAGTTTTGTAACGAACTAAAGCAGGAATGACAAAAAAGAAGCAATTTTATGCATTTTTACTCCCCACAAAATATTCATAGTCACTTTTGAATTGCTAATGTTCAGTTGAAAAAGATTTATATTAATACAATTTTTGTATTCATGGCATTAGTATCAATTCATCCATCCATCCATCCATCCATCCATTATCTATACCACTTATGCCGTTCAAGGCTGCAGAGGGCTGGAGCCTATCCCACCTGACACTGGGCGGGAGGCAGGAGACCCTGGACTAATCACCAGCCGATTGCAGGGCCACATAGAGAGACAGATAACGATTGCAGTCACCAATCAACCAAATGAGAATATTTTTGGTTTGTGGGAGGAAGCCAGAGTGCCTGGAGAGAACCCTGGCATGCACAGGGAGAACATGCAATCTCTACACAGAAAGGCCCTGACTGACCAGGGGATCAAACCAACAACCTTCTTGCTGTGAGGCATGGGCACTACCTGCTGCCCCACCATGCCATCCTAGTGTCAATTCATCAGAATTAATTTTTTTAATGGCTGAATGACTCCTAAATTTATTTTCTTTGACAGAATACTTAGAATCAAACTCACTTAAAGATCCAGTGGTCTGAAGTCTAGATGTTTCCTTTATGTGCTTTTTTTCAAAAAAAAAAAAAAAAAGAAAGAAATTTATAAACTCTATGTTCGATTTTATGAGATGATTGGCTTCAGTATCAGTATTTAAACAATTACAGCAAGAAGTATTGGTATGGTATTGATTTGAAAACGCTTGGTATTGCCCATCACTAACTCTGATATCTTACATGATGACACATCTGTGAAGAAGACATATAAACAGAGTGTATTCAAGCAGTAAGTTTTGATATTTTCATGTTTTACTTTGGTTCTCAAAAAGATCTGTAACAGTGCCCTCAACAGGCTCTTTCCACATAACAGGCACATATTTTAGTCACATAACTTTTTATGTAGCTGCTCTGAGCCTGCTGTGAATAACTGGGTCAACAGTGTCTGAACATCAAGACCCTGTTTTGATTTATTGTCTCAGGCTTACCTTCCATAACTTTTATTTCCCATGCTATAGCCATAAAGATCTACAATCCTCTGATGAAAACAGCCAAAGCTTAGCTCAGTCTCCCCAATGAGTTATTATTGACATCTATAAAGCCACACCTGGTACATTAACCTGCTAGATGTCTGGATCAGAGCTGAACGTACATAAAAATGATACATTTGTTCATGAACTACCAAAGGAGAAAATCAACAGAGTAATGAAGTCTTCAACAGTGTGACTGAGGCCTTACTTTGTTTTATGATGTGGACGAGGGCTCAGGTGCTCAATGAAACCTCCTACACCATCACCTGAGATATGAGCAGAATGCACCATGAGGACAATTTGTATCAGAGCCAACACTACTCTATAGCTTTGACCTACAAATACAGAAATCCTGAGATGGAGCAGTCCATGCAATGGGCAGTCATTGAGCAGCTATTGAGCAGCTACAGTATGGTTAATATATAAACCCTATAAAAGTACTGGGTCATTTTATAAAACTTTAAAACTTAACAATAAGTTTAAAACACCTACTGGACTTCATCTTACAAGCCTGATTGTAGCCCCAAGACCATTGTCTGTCAGGATCCCGAGTATCTGGAATATTGAGCCCAACTCCTCATCATCTTTTAAAACTTCTGTCAAAGACACAGTTTGAAATGAAAAAGAAGTGAACTTCCTAAATACTAAATGGGCTCTAATATGCAATTTTTAGTGTTTTAACCTTGTTCAGGTGTTTTGAACTGATCCCATATTAGTAAGGTTTTGTTTATTCTTGCTTTTTGACAGTTGTACATTTAGAAGTAAGTCTTTTCCATCCAGAGGAAATTATAAACCTTGAGTTCTAAATGAGTTTTAAAATAAGGGGACATCCACCTGGGTAATAAAATATGTTTGTAAACCTGTTTTATACTTTAGAGCATTGTCTGTGTTTGGATTGCTATCACAACCACACACACCTGGTAATAACATGCCTCTCTGGTGGCCACACTGAGGCCTAAAGATGGCTGCCACATTTCCCCTGCTTCGATTCAGTGGGTTGGTTGTGGACGTCCTCAGAATTTACGTGACGCAGATGCAAACTGCAGTCTACACCTGTATCGGTGTAGAAGCAGAGGAGATAAGACAGCGTCAACACGACAGCTTTTATTCTCTTTTAGAAGTTGGTAAATATGGAAATAAGTTTGGTGTACTACTTCAACAAGTGATCATGTAAATTGGTGACTTTGAGTTATACTTGAGTAAAAACAATGGTCGACTTCCTCCATGGGGGTGTGTTTGTGTTGGTTTAGGTTGTCTGGTGGAACTCTAAACTTCTGACTCTTGTACAGTGGTTTAAAAACACGTCACAATGACGTATTGAAGAGTAAACCCTTTGTTTTTGCCAGAGCTTTGACTTCAACATCTATCAGCACAGTATGCCAAAATTCATCAGTTAACACTGTCACTCATTAACCATCACACCAAGACACTTGCAAGGAAAATTGCAAAAATGGAGTCTAAAGAATTCACACTTACCTCTCAAACACAACAGATCTGCTTGTGATAGTGTTTTGCATCACAATATTTAAGGAATAAGACTACAAGGAAAACATGCAGGCATACAGCCTCCTGTTAACTTAACAAAAGTCTTGCTGGTGTTTACAAGTATGTTGGAAACAAAAACATCAGAAATTTCTAAGCATATGTTAACATTTTTTTGACATATCCGACAAACATCAGCATTGCCAAACTGACTTTAATTTCGTAGTGCATGGCCTGACATGGCTTGACATGGCCTGATGTTTCCCTTGTAAGTGTATATGTGGCTTAAGCAGCACAAAACAGAATGAGAAATCGAAACAGAAAAGCAGCAGTAGCAGGTCTTGCTTACCTGTCCAGCAGTCTGTCACGCATTCTCATGGCAGTGATTAACAAACCGTTGCCATTATCCTGCCAGTGTCATCCATAAAATCAAGAATTTCTGTGTCATTGAAAACTCAAGGAAATATATGAGGTAAAAAAGTAAAATGCACCACTTTTTTTTCACAAAACTTGATTAACCATTTTAATTGCTTTTTCCTTCTTAGAAAAAAAACAACAACTCCATGATACAATAATTACATACATTCATTTTTTTTCTTAAGTTTACTGAAATAAATCTCAAAACTAAACTAAATTCCCCTCATATCATTAAAGTTCATGCTGTAATTTTGTTATCAAATGTTTATTATGTAGTTGGGACATAGACAGGCTTGTCTACATAAACACTGAAAGCTGCACTTTTTGCCATATATTAACATTGAACTGTGTCAGTGTTTAATCGCATTAAAAAAGCAAATAAAAATGTGTTTGTGCCAAAATGTCAGGGCCTAACATTTTGAAAAGATCTTGATTATTAATTTTTGAATCTGCAAAAAACAATTCTAATTGCTTATTGATCCAATTCTTTAACAATTCCCTTATTGACTCCTGCAGACTTTCTGTGTGGACAAAAACTGACCTACAATGTCAAACACATGGCACTTTAATAACATGCTGCGTAGATGAATACTCTGTCAATTTTCTGTTCTCTTCACCCACCAAACTTTGGGAAGGGGGCATCTTTTTGTCAAAAATTCAGCCACAACTTTATTACTACTGCCCTCTGTCTGCCATGATTATATTTTTTTTCATGAAAGGAATTGATGAGGAAATTAATAGGCAAAAACAGTAATGATATTGATTCCTCATGTGAGCTGTTATTGATTCTCTATTGAAATTGTTTTTGATTATTATCCTTATCTAACACAGAATCAGTTAATTTAGTACAAAAACAATTAAAAAGAAAAGTCAAATGTCACATGCTGTGTATTTTAGTGCAATCATGCAGAGACAATATGAGTGCGCCAAAGGGGACTGGGGTGGGGGGTTGTCTTGATTAAACATGGCAAGGCAATTGTTTGAGTGTGTCCTGAGAATAGTTCAATACTGATACTAAGGGTCTAGCGCAAATGAAACTATTATATAATGTTTTCTTTAGCAAAATATGTATACACTCTGTATTTGAATAAACTTCTCATGTGTTCTTGAAATAAGTGATCCATAATAGCTTGACCTATCTGTTAACATTTGTTTATGACCTTTACTGCAGCCAGTCAGAAAAGACTTCGCTTTTGGGGAGCTGTCATGCTGTCCAACTTTATATACCATATATGATCATAATCTGATGAAATACATAACAATATGACTGGCTTGTGTCATTCTGTGTACCCCTAAAAGCAAACACTCTATAATATTTCTTAGGTTAAAATGAAGTACATTTAGCTTGTTTTATTGTACGCCTATCTGCAGTGCTCTTAATGCTAAATGAAAAAACAAATGTTGCAGGGTAGGAAAAAACATCAATATGTCACATGGTTTCACCTAAAATAAGTGTTTTTAAAGGAAATATGCATTACAACTATTTGATAAGAATTTGCAGAAATATAAGTGGTCAGGAGAGTGCTGTACTGTAGGGTTATTAAAAAAGCTTAGACACACACAGAAGTCACCGGCAAGTGATCCGTGTATACATTAGCTCAATAAAAACCTCCAGCCAACTCCCATTTTCCGTAATGTTAGGTAACACGTTATCATGGTTCACATAAGTCTGCCCTGCTTGTTGACAGAAAGCAGCTTTTATCTCCTCTTTCCATTCCTCCATCCCTCTGTCTTCCCCTCTCTCTTCTTCTGATCCGTTCATCCTGTCTCACCGTTTCTCGGTCAATCAGTGTCTTATCTTGTCTCTTCAGATCATTCCAGCCCCCCTCCCCCATCCCCCTGACCCTCCGCTGTTGCATATGATATAACCATCTGCGGCCGCTCACCTGACCAATGACCAGCAGGCAGCCAGGGTGATAATGTAAACCTTTCTGAGAGGAGATAACAGGCCACCAGGATAATTGGCCAGACACACACACACACACACACACACACACACAGGCAGATGAGACCGAGGGCACATGGTGAGACACCTCCAGGTTACCATGGGAACTTGACCTGAAGCCCCTGTATACACTCAAACACACACTCATCTCAGTGAATAGAGCAGACAACCCCCCTACTGTGTACTTTGCCCAGATGAGGTGCTTTCAGGAGAAACAAACTTCAAATATTAGGCGGTGATGTAACACGCAGCGGGGCTGTTGTTAGCAACATGACCCCTGTTAGCTGAGGTATAAAAATACACTGTTTAAAAGGATTTTTGCAGGTTACACTGATGTTTATTGTTGTGCTTGTACATAGCTTTTAAAAAGATCTGCAGTTAAATAAATTGAGTATTCTTGATAAAGTATATCTGATTCTAGTTCTACACACTAAATTCACCAAAGCATGTCACTGTACCATTTCAAATGTACATTAAATCACCAACATAATGCTTTAATATGAAAATGTTATTGTTTTTCTCCAACCCTCACAATGCAGCACACGTTTTATTGCAGGTTCTTTGAGTTCACTCATCAGTTGTTGGCCTTTTAAGCCCTGCTGCCTTGAGGCAACCTAAGAGACTGTTTGGAAACACCATTTGCTCAGTGTGGGATTGTAATTTGGTCTCTTGCATCCTCTTGTGGTAGAAATAATGAACTACAAGAACTCAGATGGAAACCGATGAGGTAGGCTTTCCAGTATTCACATCACCTGAGACAAAAACACTGTGAGAGCTGAATAAATTCTCCTAGTGTTTTTTAAGAGTATCTCTTTGGCTTTTTGCCCAACTTTGTTGGGACAGCAGGATAGGAACAGGTGGGAAAATGAGATTCTGTTTCCCTTGCCAATATTTATCGCTGTACTATTTTGTATGGTGGTAACCTGACACGTCGAATGTATAATTCAATATATGCTCCTCAAAAAAAGTTTGAAAAAGTTATTTGGGTTGATTATTTCTCCCTTTTAATGAGACCAATTGGTATTATAAATTATATCACTGGAAAGTCTGATTAGCCACCTCCGGGGATGCCCACTTCGCAGCCCGTCTGACTTGACCAGTCTCACAGAATTAGGTCCTAAGATGGAAATGGAACCACCCAATAATGCTGCCACTCTGCAACACCAGCTTCCAGTTACAGGGGATTATATTCTTGCAACTTCACTAATTCATTTTTCTGTATATGTACATATGTCACAACTTTGTGATTTTTTTTCTGTAGTAGTGACACTGTCAGGGCTCTAGCATTGGCAGTGATGATGGAGGCGTGGTATCAGCACATCAGTGTAAACTTTGACCCGAGGCAGGTCAGGTTTGGGAACACATGCCGAGTCAGCACTCCACCATTCATCATTCCTGACGATTTGTCTGCACGAATTATATATCTGATGCACCTGACAAAATCAGCCATGACAGCATTAAAAATAGCAATATGACCAAAAAAATGAAGGTATATTTGACTGAAATTGTTTCTTTTAAGCTCCTTTTATGCATCTGTCAAAACATAAAAATAAGCAAAATATGCTTTGATAACCAGTAAAAGATATGTTACTCATTAAATAAGAGTTGCTTGTAAATTGCTAAAAATACTTATGTTGATTTATTACAGCTATACATTTGTCTCTTTATGAACCCTTCAAAGGTAGTGCAGATAATATGAATACGGCCCTCTTGGTAACCTGGGGCCTGTTGCACGAAAGTAGGATTTAGACATTCAGGATAATTAAGGAGGGTTCAGGCTTAATTGGTTGCACAAAAGACCAAGCGAGGATGAGAGCACACGGATTCATCAAGCCAGGTGAAGCCAATCCTGGATCAGCGCGCGCACGCGATTCCTTAAACCGTCCCCGTGAGCGACCACAGAATCACGGATTCACCATGACAACATGAGCGGCGTGCTTCTCTCCATCGGAGCAGGAAGTCTTCATGCATATGAGGAGGTGAAAGACCTAATTAAAAAGGAGGAAACACCGCCACGGTAATACAGCAACGACAGAAAGCGCGGCAGGGCACTGCAGACCGCCTGAATGTGTGAGTAGTGCACTGATACACACTCCATACTCCGCTGAAACATCACAATATCAATCCAAATAAGTTAACTGACGTCACCGAAAATGTAGTTGTGCCCTGATCATGAATTAGTTGAATTGCACGTGAAACTGAAATGTCCACGTTTGCTCCGTATGCTCTATGCCCATATGCTGTTAGATGTATGGAAGTGTGCACGAGTTTGTGCTTGCATGCAGAGCCGGTGTTCTGTCTTTTTCTCCATCGAAAATTGCCACGTTCTGGTTCTGCGCATACGCCTTACGGCGTCACTCTCTCCGGGTTAGGTTTACGGTAGGGGTTGGGATGAGGGTTGCAAAATCTGACAAGGTAGCGAAATATGTCAGAACACCAGCTCTACTAAATGTGGCTTCCTAGACGAGATTTTATATGGTGCCCCCCTCCATGTGCTATTTACATATGCTTACATAAGAAATTGACATTGACATTTTTACTGTTGTTTTTGATTTAAAAGAAAACATATCACCAAATTTACATGCTTAACAAATTACAAATACATACAAAAATATCTGAAATATATTATAAATACCCTTACCACATAATAAAATGCCTTTTAATAGGTGAACAAATAATAAGAATTGTAATAAATTGTAAGTACAAAAATCAGCATCAGACAAGTTTGCACACAATAACTCTATACATAAGCTACATTTACACTATACAATAACTGTACATTTACAATTGAATCACTGTGAGCTTTTCTATGTTAAAGGGGACATGTGCAAAAAAACACTTTTTTTTTGGCTTTTTAACATATTTTTGGGGTATTTGGCCTTCCTCCCAGCCCACAAAATGTGAGAGTAGACAACAAAACCTGTATTTAGCAGGCTGCATGAATGTAACCTCATGGTATTTGGCGAGCTGTTGAGTCTGTGGATATACTGTTTTGTAACAGTATATTTTGATTTGCATACCTTACCTGATTGGTCTACCTGATTATCCCCCCTTCCCCCCTGCTGGAGAGACTCCTCTCTGAAGAGCAGCCATGCTGTTTACATTCTTATCGAGAGATCGGTGTTCAGCATGTCTAACCTCAGAAGCTGTCACTGCTTGGTTGTTGGCTGTAAACAGCCACATATATCTTCACATATAGGCCACCAGCCTCGTAGGACCAAAGGGCCCAGTGGATTAATTTTATTTTTGAAGGCAATGAGCAGCTACAGTCGGCTAAAACCTGTACGTGTGTGCCAGTCACTTCACGTCCGACTGCTTCTCCAACTTCAGTCAGTTCAACACAGGATTGGCAACTAGACTTTTCCTGAATCTGGACTCCGTACCAACAATCCGTCGCCAAACCTGATGATGGAAATGTGAGTATTTTCATGCTGTGTAGTATTTATTTTGCTCATTGCTGCAAGCTAATGCTAACAGCAGGGTGAAGTGAACTAGAACATGTTTGTCAATGTTCACGTTACTTGTTGAAAGTCTGAAGGAGAAACTTCAATGTATGAGCATTCTTACATTAGTCAAGAGAAGTTTAACAGTTGGCTGATCAGTCCCACTGCGGTGACTAGGCCGAGGTTAGCATGTTGTGCATTAGCCTGCAATGTTTGGGGGAAACGAGATCGCTGTTATCCGTTAAATGGCATGAATTTGTGGTTCATGTGTGTTCAGGAAGAGAAGCTTAACAGTTGGCAGAATATAATCAGTCCTTTACCTGACCCCAGGCCCCTCCGTTTGTTCTAACGGTATCCCAGAAGGTAGGCTAAGTTGTGGCTATCCCACTGTGGTTAGCATGTTGTGCATTAGCCTGTGATGTTTTGGGGAAAAGAGCTTCACTGTTGTAACCATGTGTGTGATAGAGCGCCTGCTTTGCTGGAGTTACGCAACAGGACTATCATGAATTCCCGTATATACGCTGCTCTGCTCAGGCTGATTAGCCTCTGAATGTGCATTTATTCTTGTCTTTTTTTAATATACTTGGATTCTGTGCTTGCTATCTTGTTGGCCACTGTGGGACTTCAGTTTTAAAGGAGCTGATGGTTTACCTGCTCTGATTGATCCTTATTCAATAAAGGAACATCATGCTACTCTTGATTTTTTTTTTTTTTACTTAAATGGGATATGCATTTTTATATAGTCTATGGATAACTCTTACCTAATAATTGAAAAATCATCTAAAATCATAATTTATCTAAAATGATTCCAATAAATGATGACAAATGTTTAAATAATGACAGTGGGTCTTGTTGAATGTGATAATGATGTGTTTGTGGGGACTGCTGACTGAGAAAAGGGATGAGATTAAATAAATCCTGGGATTTAGCCTGGTCTGGAGCAGGCTAGCTCCACAGAATAAATCTCCAAGGTAACTCATGTCAAAACATATCCCACTTCCCCCTATCCCACTTTTGTGCAACCAGATCACGGATAAATTGATCCAGAATAACCAAGATATCCCAGTAATCCCTTATCTTGGTTTTGTGCAACAGGACCCAGGTCAGATGACTGCAGTATTTGGAACAACACCACAGGATCTTAATCTCAGTCTACACAGTAGAAACATGGTAGCCTTTTCTACATTATTGGCAAGACTTCCACTGCTCAAGTGGAAAGATAGATTTCCTCTTGCACTTAAATTTAGATCAGGGACTTCACCTGACTTTAGAAAAAGTCCTTATGCAACAAAAGGTTGTTCTAAAAAATACACTGCCTGGCAACCAGTTTGAATGGATAAAATCTTCCTCCTCATTTGCTTGTTCACTCATAATGCATATTTTCATATGTAAGTGCATGCATATTAATTATTCCCTCTGTTTTTTTATGCCCTCTCTGTTTATTAAATGTTTTTTTTTTTTTTTTTAATTGTGTATCATTATTAGAAGTTAATTATGGAATACATTTATTATCATGGTGATGTAATAGGCTGGGGTCTGTTGTGGGAGGGGATTTTGTATAAATGCTCTGAACTGTAGTTTTGAAATGTATTCGGTCTATATGTGGAGAAAACAATAAAGGTACTGTGCACACATCACAAAAAGACATGAAGACATACAGGTAGCTGCATAGTTTTAAACTTCTCTAGGATTGAATTTTAAAATTTGGCAGCAGACCTACAAATAACATCCAAACTTTGTAAGATTAACCACATAAGCAGATCTAACAATATTTATTATATCAGTCTGTTACTGTGTGGATGGAGCCAAAAACACAAATCATTTTATTAATAAATGATCTTTATTTAATTCCCATGTAAGGCCTGATGCAGACAGTTTATGCTTAAATCATACTTTACATGATTTAAAAAAAAACAAAAACAATGATAATGTATAAAACACAACAAAATCTTTCAATAACTTTGTTCTCATAGACCCATAAGGAAAGAGACATTGCAACCAGAATAAAACATTGCAGTCCCATAGTGTTCTCACAGTGTTGAATAAAAAAGGTTTACAAAGCATTTACACTGCAGTGTACATCATCGTGTTGTTCTTCTGTCTGAATACAAAAAGTGGTAGACAAATGTACACATATTTTTATTTCTTAATTTGATTTTACTTACAAAAAAGGTGATTGCAAAATATGAATTTAGCAAAATTAAACCCATAACCCTACCTGCAAATGCTTTCACACTCTTATTTACAACAGGAGACTGCAAATAAAATGAAAAAAAAAAAACATTTTACTATACATCATCCATGTTATGTTGTTAGGCTCAGGCTTTCCACTTTGGAAACATCCATATACAATCATAGGTCATACAACAGGGTATTTATACAGAAATACAAAAACTGTCATGAAGAGTCAAAGTGATGCAAAAGAGGACTGCAACTTTCTTTTTTTCATTTTTTTTTATTAAAAAAATGTTCACAATCCAATCACCACCTCTCAGTCAAGTCAAAACTATCTGATGGAATTTCGAATTAAATTTTGAAATGTGACTACAGTAACATTTGTGGTAACTATTAACAAATATAATTTTCAGGACAGTCTTTAGCAGCATGTGCACTGATATAGTACTTTAGCACATTTTTCAAAATGATCCTTCAAGGGATCAAGGTTAAAGTTAACGGACAAATGTTTAGGTTCTGTCTGCACTGATGTCTGTTGTCCTTGTTTGTGCGTCTCATCCTTATTTGCTTTTGAAAGAATCCATGTGCACTAGTGGTCAGGTAACCTTGTGTTTGTTTACACAGTAGGCTCTAAGCAGATATGGCAAATACTTTATTTTCATAGTAGCAACATTAAAGTCTGACTGCTGAAACCTTATTCACCAGAGGGCAGCATCCACCAACAAACCACACAGAGCTGCTGCCTGAGCCCACCCGTGACAACAAGTCTGACGTGCTGAATGTTTTCAGAGGATTTTCAACTTTTAGAGCTTTTTAGGGAGAAACACATTATAAAAACTCCATGTGAGGTGATAGAATGAAATAATTTTCTATAACTTCAGACCATTATTGATTGTTCTTTTTGGTCTCTCTGATATGTATATACTTTTTTTTGTAATTATGCATAAAGCAACTTTACTCTTTCAAGCATAATCAAGTTAATAACATTTTCTTTCTTTCCAGAATATTTTAAAAAAAAATGCACAATATTGTTTCATAAATAATCCCAGTTGTTAGTAAATACTGAATCTATCTTTTATAAAGCATGTTTCTGACATGAACACTCAATATGTTTTACTCATCATTAATAATCATATTAGTTAATGGCTAGTAAATATTGAGTTCATCATTTATAAAGCATGTTGAATTCAGTATTCAGTAATGCTTAACTGCTTAATAGTGTGTACTTATTACAAAGTATTACAAGTCATTCAAAGTTGTATGGCAAAAACGTGCAAACAAACTCAAAACAAAAACTATTTACATATTTACACAAATGTTTTTTTTGTGGTGTATATTCATTGTGCCGTTATTGTAAACAATTTCTGTCTGTAATGTATATCGAGAAATAGGGCTACACCACAATACTCACGCTTCAGCTTTTATTCCTTTCAAAAGTGGAAGATAATCATTCTATCTCTAGATGACCTTTGGCTGCTCCTAATTGGACGCAGCCATCGATAAGACGGGAAGAAAAAACTGGGAGTATCTGATTGGTTTACTGACTAACCAGAAGTTGTCAGTTCCTTTCAAAGTCAAAATGGAGATCTCATAACAACAGTGCTATATCTTACATCACAAATATGCATTAAAATATCTGAATATTTAATTGTTTAGAGTTTACATGATCACAAATACCAGATCTCTGAATAAACAGTGTTTCTTAATGGAAATATTATTTAAAAAAAAGAACAAAAAAAAAAAACAACTGTCTGGAAGCCATATATCTGACCTCCTTTGGTCAGCAAACACCTAACTTCCAAACAGGTGTAAGTGTTCTCACTTAGGGGCGCCGGCAACCCATGGAGTTGAAAGATTAAACCTGCTATTTGCCTGATAGTTGTTAGATTACATATTTCAACCAACTGACATCATAGCATAGCAACCGATACAATCTTTTAAACAAGTTTTCCCAAATAATTCCTACAAAGACAGACACGTTTGCTGGGAAAAATAATAGTCAACAGCATAAACATGCAAAGAAACTGTTTAAAGAAAATAAATCCAGTCCACACGTAGGGTTTCAAAATCATTTTGCACACATGAGAATATATAAATGTATAGGAGCCCTGTTAAATCCTGGTAATGTAATGCAAGGTGTTTTGTTTACAAGTCTAAACAACGTTCAGACTTGTAAATGAACGTCAATGGGTGTTAGCAGGCAATCTTTGTGAATCTTTCCTCATTTAGATTTCAATTAAAAACATATTTGATGGGCTTGTGCTAATACCGTGTTTGCAAAATTTAAAGCATGTAGGAGTACTTTTAACACCATGAAACAAGCAGCCATGGGTCACCAGTTTCCATAAATCAGGCATCGCCAAATGGCGGACCTCGGTCCGGATCCGGACCGAGTGATGGTTCTGTCCGGACCCGTGACCAATCTCTGATAAATTCACAGGAATAGATTTTAATTGAGCATTTTTTCCTACAGCCGTGGATATACACCGGGTGCTGCTACTCCAGTTAACACCAGAACTGCTACTGTGGTCTGATCACAAGCTGGTCATGCCACGAGTGTTCCTAAATATATGTTCTGTATGTTCTGTATGACAAATGATTGTACTTTTAAGAGTTAATTTCTTGTATTATGAAGATGGTGACTTTTTTTTACTGGAAGTGTAGGTCTTCATTTTTTTAGGCTATGACCTCTCTTATTTAAGAAAAAAGAAGAGAAAAAATATTTAGTCAGCGCTCTGTATGCACTTGATTTTTCCTAAAAAGAGACACCTTTTATTTATTGTTTTCTGAAGATGTTGAAATTTTTTACTTGATGTGTAGGCCTTCAATTCTTGGCTGGGACCGCTTTCATTTAAGAGAAAAAATGTTTTTTTTTTTGGCTCTGTTTGCACTTCTTTATATTTTTTATTTTAGGTTTGTCTTTTTTACTCAGAAATAAAGGCCTTAAATTAATTTGCCAGGACTATTTTTATTAATGTTATGTTAAAGGAGCTAGCTGTGCACTTAATAAAACATATCATGCATTTAAAATTGACAATAAATATTGTTGAAACAATAAAAATGTGGACATAGGGGAAGGCTATAAGACACAAACTGGACTTCGGTTCGGACCTTTTATTGGTGGAAATTTTATTAACTGGACCTCTGTGAATTTTAATTTAATACCTCTGACATAAATAGTAACACAAGAGCCCTATTGTCTGTGATAAATGATTATGCATTACCATTTGTGCCCAGGGGTGGGGTTGTCCAAAAATTGGAAGTGGTCATTATCAATTTTGCTTATAGATCCAGTTCTTTAGCAACTCCCTTAACGATTCCTAAGGATTTTCTGTGTGGGAAAATAGTCAGTCTACATAGGTTTTCAGGGTCAACAATGACAAGCACATCCCTCCTGATATTCAATGCAGTTCTGCACAGATAAATGGTTCTTCAAGTTGTTGGTGTTTCAGCTGACTTAATGTACAGTATGTATCATTTTGTCAAAATTAAACCACATTTTTGACCATATCTGCTCCATCTGCCATGATTACATTTTTGACTTTTTTGTTGAAGAAGTCTGCTGACTGCCTCTGATCAGAGCGTAATGTCCTTGATTTGCAAGGTGTGCAGAACAAAGGGGAAGGACTTGATTAGGGAATTCATAAGCAAAAACACTAATGATATCGGTTCCTTGAGGTAAATGTTATTGATTCTCAACAGTAATTGGTTTTAACTTCTCATCCCTAATGGTAACTCAATAAGTTCTATGGATTTGGATGACATTTCAGGAAATGTTGGTCAAGGTTAAACAGACAAGTGTTTTGATTTTGGTGGTGATCTCAATCCGATGTGGATATTGGAATTTTTTGAGGATTTCTTAACAGTGCGAGATAGGGCAGTTTTCCACGTTTTTGACAATAGCTTTTAAACAGAGAAGGAAATGTCTTGATGGAGGTTTATGTTCTAGGCACTTCCATAGTTTGGCATTGTTGTGAGTGGCAGCATCTAAATAGTCGTAATGCTTATTTGAGCTGTGTGCTTTAAAAGGCAATAAACCTTTAAAAACAAGCAGTTTGCCACACTTTACTAGGAGTGCCAGCACTTAATGAGAACACAAGTCGGTACCTTAATTTTCCCCACATTTTCTGAATCAGAACTTATCCCTCACCCAAATCAATCTCAAAGATGGTTTAACCATTAATGCTTACTTTAAAAAAAAAGTCCATTACATCAGCATGACAACAAGGAAGACTGGAATAAACAAAAATATCTGCCTAGTCCCCAGATATCCAGTTCCACTAAGCAAGTTTTCTGGATCTCTTGTCTCCTCAAACATAACCAAAGTGCTGACGATGTGTCTCCCTGTTCTGGTGCTCCTCAAGGAACAGTTGTAGGTCATCTTTGAATCGTTCTGATCCAGGTAATTGAGGATAGTTAACCAACCTCCATCTTCAACGCGTTCATGAGTATGTCCATGTCCAAGATGGTGGGAGTCGTCAAACCAGTGCACATCTCCCCCTGGGTAGACATGGGTGAAGTTGCAGGTGGGACGACCATCTTTTATCCCACCCTGAACATATCCGCATTCTGAAGGAAAGACAAAATGAGAGTTTTTCAGATGACTTTAGAGAAAACTTCAAAAATTTTACAACCAAAAGCCAGTGCTCCATTGATTCAATTTGATCTAAAATGTGAGAAAGAACATCAATGCAACTCTCAATTCATCCTCAGATTATTTCAGTCTATAAAATAGAGTATTTTTAAAAATGAGTACTGATACATTTCTTGAGGTCACTTGTAGCAATCTGGTGCATGGAGAGGTAATCTAACCATACCTTATTTTGAGTTTGTAGAGACTGCCTTTGAGAAAATTTTAATTTCACATTATGGCATTTTTTATAGACACATGAACTTGTAAAGTGGTGCATCCAAATAGTGCTGCCAGCTTAAGAACCTCTGAAAAGGTATTAACTAAAAAATTACAGACAATAGTGAGAACAGCTAGAACTAACACCTGTTTATTGTATGCCTCCAAGAGAAATTACATGGACAACTTAAGTACAGTGGCAGGTCATAAGAGAGGCTCTTTTGTTGTGTGAATTTCAGAACAGTTCAGGTTTGTAGGTGAGGCTTGATAAAACAGGATTTGCTGAAACATGTTTTGGGGTAAAGACATTTGAAAAGAGCTTTGGACTGCTTGAAGGATGTGTTTTTCTGGCTCTCTCTTTTAGGAGGTCAAAGTAATGAAGCGAGATTAAAAAAAAAAAAAAACCTCAGAGAGCACAAACTTCGTTCAAGGTAGCTCACATGTTGCTGTTACATCTATAAGCAATGGTTCCGTGATAAAGTTAGCATCATAATATGATTACTTGACCCTGAAAACCCACACCTACCACTCGGAATCATGTTGATATCATTATTAGTTAGACTGTTATTGAACAAAAACGATTGTTTGCTAATGGCGGTTATCTGGATAACCACCAAAATCTAATCATTTTTAAGTTGGGTCATTACCAACATGTCCTGAAAATTTCAGCAAAATCCGTCTAGTAGTTTTTGCATAATCATGCTAACAAGCAAACAAACTTCCGCCAGCAAAAACAAGTCTGACAGAACTCAGGTTCTTCCTCTTATATATTAGAAGAAATCACAAAGTCATTTCTGGGTCTCAGGAGGGGGGTTGTGACAACTCAAGGTTAGTGTGTCGAAATCCATAGAGGCAGATTAAGCATTTGTTAATAGTTAGCAGATGCCTTTAAGATTACTTAAACATGTAACTACAAGTGATAAACTTAAAACTAATATGTGTAAATAGTTCACTATTAAAATGTTGTTAACTTCTATTTTCAACTTTAAATTTAATCAAGAAATATCTTAAATGTTTGAATTAAATTTACAGTTAAAGCTACAAACACAGGACAATGCCTGAACACCAAGCCAGGACAATATGCAGCTTATTTTAACCTAGGACTGCTCCAATAGCACAAACCTCCACCAAGGCACTAGTAATTTTCATAAATGTGAAAACTGCTCCATCCCACAAGTCCTTTCAAAATTCATACTGTAGATTCCCCTTTTTCTGATCACCCAAATCACATAACTTCTATCTTGTGCCATGACCAACATTTCCTGGAAATGTAATCAAAATCTGTTGTCAGCAAAACCCCTAACCTTGTTGGCGGAAGAAATTACTAAGAAAACAAACATATATCATCTCCTAACAACTGTTTTTAAGTTTTTACTAAAACCTGCTTTTCCTTTTATCAAAGTCACATTAGAAGTCATTATGATGCGTAATAATTAACAAGCCAGACATTAATTACATCATGTAATGGTATATATCTACCTAATCTTAAGCAGTTTATTTTCTGAAATGGTGCATGTGAGAGGTCAATGTGTGAAATACCTCAAGGGACCATTCTTGGACCTTTAATCTTCCTTATTTTTGTTAATGAGTTCTATCTGATCTCAGAAAAAAATGTTATTTTTCAGCTTTTTTTGTGACAAAACTTGTCAGGATTTAACAAACAAAACCAATGCTGAGCTCAGTAAAGTTCATCTTTGGTGTCAAAACATCAAACTATCTCTAAATGTGTAAAGATATATATATATATATATATATATATATATATATATATATATATATATATATATATATATATATATATATATATATATATATATATAACTGCCATATATGTGTGTATGTATATATGTATATATCTATATCTATATATGTAGATATATATACATATTTATATATGTATACATACAGTGCCATGAAAAAGTATTTGCCCCCTTCCTGATTTCTTTATTTTTTGCATATTTGTCACACTTAAATGTTTCAGATCATCACACAATTTTAACATTAGACAAAAATAACCTGAGTAAATACATAATGCAGTTTTTAAATGATGATTTTATTTATTAAGGGGAAAAAGCTCTCCAAACCTACATGACCCTTTGTGAAAAAGTAATTGCCCCCGAACCTATTAACTGGTTGTGACACCCTTGGCAGCAATAACTGCAATCAAGCATTTGCGATAACTGGTGATGAGTCTTTCACATCGCTGTGGTGAATTTTGGCCCACTCTTCTGCACACAATTGTTTAACTCAGCCACATTGGAGGTTTTTCAAGCATGAACTGCCTGTTTCAGGTCAGACCACATCATCTCAATTGGATGTAAGTCTGGACTTTGAATCGGGCAAAACCTTAATTTTCTTTTTTTAAGCCATTCAGAGTTGGACTTGCTAGTGTGTTTCCAGTCGTTGTCCTATATCTTTAATCCCTACAACATTTCAAAGGTCTCAAAAAACACTTTATAACATTGAGCCTACTCATAGAACATGTTTGCTCTCACAGCAATTTTAAGGTACTTGTACTTGTACAATACTTGTACCACTTTTTTTAGCCTAGTTTTATTGAGTTTCGTTTCCTTGGCTTTTGTATTTTCTTTCTTGAAAGACATACTACTTTAGATTTTATTAGCTTATTAGAGGAGGCATTCCCATACAAGCCCTCTCAGATGACTGCAGTACCTCTCCTGCACAAATCGAAACTTAACCAGTGTTTATTGATGTTATTTTTTTAATACAAAAATACATTGCATTTGCAAATAAAAGAATAAAGGAGCACCATCTAGCCCCACATAACAGATCAAAATTAAAAAAGAAACTTTGATTTGTGACATTGCTTTCTTGTGTTCAGTGGGTTCATTTGTTAAATAAAACCCACCAAGAGGCATGCTAAAGTAATAGTAATAATACTGGAACTACCACTGTCATTGTGAAAAATAGTCAAAGAGTAAAGATGTCACTGTTAGTAAATTTGACTCTGACCTTGTATCTCCATTGTTGTTTTTCCATCCTTTACTCCTTTGTTAGACTTGACTTCACATATGAAGGGCTCTGAGTTTCCAATCTCCCATGGCCTCACTTCTTGTAAGATGAGGGACAGCCGTCCCCTGCTATACTCACAGCGAAAGTCACTTTGACCCTGCCTTTGATGTGTGGTGATCTCTCCGGTCTTGTCCAAAGAACAATAGGACATATGGTTTTGGTACCACTCCATACTCCTGATTCGTAGGTCTTGCTGAGAAGATGATACGTTGCAGTTAAGCACCACCTGCTGGCCACACACAGCTGAAACCTTGGGACTCACGCTTAGTCTCAAAAACTCTGTGGAGAGAGAAACAGATAATAAAATGTAAATGCTGCCCCTACACCGTCTTTCAAAGCCAGGAGTAAAACTTTAGAGCCATGCTGGAGTTAAGGTGTGTTCATGATCGTGAAGTGGAAGATGGGCTTCAGACTTGATTTTGTATTTTGGACATCACACAATCTCATGCAACACCTGAGACTTCTTATGCTGAAGGGTCCGCGAGGGCCTAATTAACAGCATGTGCGCGACATGTGTTTTTTGAATGTGAATGAATATACATGTATATGCACACACACACACACACACACACACACACACGATGGCTTAATCATCAGAGTTTATTTGCATTTGCCTAACTGCAAAACTTTGTAAAAATAGGGGGCATTATCAAATTGTGAAGAAAAAGGTATCAGAATTATTTTGTTTCTTAAAAACGGATCATAAGACTTTTACTGATATGGATGGTTTGTATAAAATAGCTTTTTTAATTAGGACTGATACTTGTCTTTGCTACACATCTTGACAAAGCTCTGATTTATTGCTGATGAACAGGATGACATTTTAATTGAGTTGAGGATTTTTTGTAAGGATGTGGCAATAATGTATTAATGTCATTTTTTTATTGTTAAACTTTGTTCTCTTTTTGATATTTGGATATGAATGGACTCATTAATGGATTTGCTGATCATAAATACTGGTAGAGGATTGGTGTGATTTTGAGTTTATCTATTGTGTATTCCACAAACATGGCAACCTTTTTGTTTAGTGCTCTGATTGCTATAAAGTATAGATAACAGGATATATGGTTTTCATCGTGACATTGAGCTTGTTGCCTCTTTGGACAGAAAATGGAAGAGATAAATAGGATATTAAAACATTGTTGTCCTTTCTGCTTTAACTAAATGTACCTCATTCTTAAGGTGGCACAATGGGCAACAGGAACATTTTAAAATGGCACCTAATAGTAAAAAAGTTGCAGACTCCTGATCTAAACATTAATCACACCAGTACCGTCAATGTTTGCCAATGTTGACTGTACCCCCTGATGTTACATTTCTCCTAAATGTAGTTTTGTTTAGTCTCGGGTCAGTGTATCTGCAGAATGTATGAATTTATCATGACGCTTCACTTTATTATTACCTGATGTCTGAAGAAGGTGAGATGTTGTTGTTCTTGTTCTTCATATACCTCTAACACAAATTAACTTCCAGTTCAAGTGAAGACTGCATCATTTCAGCCGAAGACATTTGTATCAGCATCTTCAACAATGTACAGTAATATCATCATACTCTAATATCATCATCAGCATAAATCCCATATCCTACATCCTTAATCAGTCCTCTGGCACCAGCCTTTTAGTCATACCACGAGTTAAAGCATAAACCCACAGTGAGGCTGCATTCAGCCATTATGGCCCTTATCTGTGGAACAGCCTCCCAGAGAACCTCAGGGCCGCAGAGACTGTAGATATTTTTAAAAGGAAGCTAAAGACTCACCTTTTTAATTTGGCTTTTAACTGATTTCTTTTATTCTCTTATTTCTCATATTTTACTATTCTTATGTCTTTTTAATCTTTTTTTTTTTACTGTATTTTATTTATTTTAATTCTTACATATTTTAAATCTTGTGCATTTTATTACTTTTAAAATTTCCTAAACCCTCACATTTTTAGACATTTTATCATTATTGCCTGTTTTTATTCCACTGTCTTAATCTTCTTGTTTTTAGCTCCAGTGTTTCCTAATGGGGGCCCTCCACACCGGGAGTTGTGTCTGGTCTGCCCACAGGGACGTCTTCCTGGCGGCGCTTCCCTGTGGCTGTGGACTTTGGTACCTCTCAGTGTGGATGGCCACCCATAGGTGGCTTCTCCTCACCTCAGTGCCAGGCCATGTTACTAGTCTATTTACTGTATGTGTGAGTGTGAGCGTGTGTGCGAGTCTGGGCGTGTGTGTGTGTGTGTGTGTGTGTGGGGGGGGTCTATATATTGTTGTATGTTTTTGTCATTTCATTCCGTTTTATTTTGTGAAGCACTTTGGGTTGCATTTTCCTATGTATGAAAGTGCTATAAATAAAGCTTGTTGTTGCTGTTGTTAACAGTAATAATAATAATAATAATAATAACTAGAAAAGCACTCAGAAAGCGCAGACCTCCGCCAAGCAGCTTTGGTCCACTTTGGTGAAAATGGTCCTATCTGGCAATGTTAAAGAATCCTTTAAAAAATTCCTGGATCCAGATGGTGATCCGGATCACCCCCAAAATTTAATCAGTTATTCCATATCCCATTTCCGACAATTCCTGAAAATTTCATCCAAATCCGTTCAGAACTTTCGAGTTATTTTGAACACAAACAGACAAACAGACAGACAGACAGATAAACGCCGGCAAAAACATAACCACATAACCAAAAACATGCCACTCTGCTCTCCTCTGCACAAAGCATCATTCTTATCCTGTCCAAGGGTCAATCCAGTGGAAGCCAAGGCCAACTTGGGCTCCTGAAATCTGACTGGCTACCCCAAAAATCCTTAACAGTGAATGACTTAATAGTGTTTGCCCTGGAAAGCTATTATTGGGCTGTGGTGCACTAGATTAAATGAAACAATGTGTTCCGATCAGTGCTTTAAAGAGCCAAAACTATATATGTTCATTGTCAGACTCAGCCTTCAGATGCTATTTCTTAACAAAAACATGAAGAAGGCTTTTCATTTTGACACTGGAAAGGACTTTGATGCTATATTTCTCACTTACAACATAGTAACATAAATCTAAGAGATTTTTCAGAGGTGACTTTTCTCAATACTGGTCAACAGAAATCTTACAACAAAATAGTAAAAGGTAGACAGTGGTAAGTTCCTTGGTCAGCTTGCTTCAGCATATTCAGGTTGTAATAATCTAAATCCTTACATTTTGCTTTTCAACACTATTGTGACCTAAAGGGATTGATGCTTCAATCCATAGATTAACCCTTGAGATATAACATTTCCTTTTTCAAAGGTTAAGACCCAAAACTTAAAATTCAGTGACCCAGCTCATGAATGAATAAAAGCAAAAGTTCTTATGCTCTACAACACCCACATATTATTCCCATGAATATAAAACATTCTCACAATGTAAACAGGAACCTAATATGAAATATATCAATATGAATCACAATGATTGCTGTGATAGTAGCGGTAATGATGATGATACTATATCAAAAGTAACTGAGTAAGAAGACAAAGGCTTGGATGCTTTAAATCCAGTTGTAGTAATGTAAGTGTGACCCTGTCAGTCTTCACAGTCTTTATAAAATTAGAGATATTATTGTAAACATTACTTGAAACAAAACTGTGGCTTTTTTGTTTCCAAAAACAGCAGTGTGGTTGACATGTGTGAACTGTATTAACATCTAAGTCTCACTGAAATATGGTGAATATTTCTCTGTCTGGTTTATAAAGAAGATGCACATAAACAACATAAGTTGAAGATAGTGTCACATACCTTGTACTGAAAAAGGGCACGCAGCAAGAATCAAGAAAAGCAGATGTAGCATTGTGAGCCCCATTCTTACTTATGTTGCAACTCACTGCAATGCAAAGAGTCAGCAATTAAAAAAGTCAATGTACAATATCAATAATTAAAGTCTTGTAAGTCTTACATTTAATTTGAACTCACCTCAGAAGGTTTGCCACTTCACCTCAAGCTCGTCTCAGTTGTTTGTAGTCTCCAATCCATAAACGTGTTTTATTGTACGTGAACTTTCCTTCAGCCTTGTTCCTAAGAAAGAAAGTTAATGATTACAAAAAATTATGAAGGGAGTTTTGAAGGCTCTGGGTGTGTGCTGAAACCTGGACAACAGACAGAGAGGCAGTGAATTGCTGTGTGGGTGTGATTCACTTTAAAAGCCTATGACAGAGAAAGTGAAAGGAGACCAAAGGCAAGCAAGGGGTTTTCAGAGACAGAAAAATGCTGTAACAAGTGTAGACTTGTGTGGCTCACTTTCATGTGTTGCAATAGCATTCTGTTGCCTCATTACACAGCATCTTCAGTTTTGTATAGATTTTTCCCATTAGGTCATAATGAATGTTGGATATTGTACCAGCTCCATGACTATAGCTGCAGGGAAGAGCTTTAATCTATGATTGCCGGAAAAGCCACAATGCATCTTATTGTAAATGAGCCATTTTTATTTGAAATGGTCCCACATTCAAGGGACAGTGAATCAGTGACACATTCACACGTAAACCCTCTGGTAAAAACAACTATGTTTCCCAATACACAGCAATGGCCCAGAAGGGACCTTGTTTCTTTTCTTCAATTTTTAACAGATCACTTAACTGACTGATTAGTTCGTTAACTAATTAACTTTAAGATTGCTTATAGTCTTTTTTGTTTCTTTTGTAAAGACAGGACAGTGGATAAGTAGGACACACAACAAGTTAACATACCAGATTGACTGTTCAATATATACGGTACAGAAAATATCTCAACAGTCCAACTTGGCAACAGCACATAGAAAGAGTTTTGGGGAGGACAGAACTTTTCAAAAACAGCAGGTGACTGGACCATCATTACATCAATCACATTTATCATGGGTCAATAAGATGGTGTAGTAGGCCAACACTACCTCTAAGGTGTAAAGTACATAATGTTAGCCAGTTCGTACGGCAAACTCTCACTAAAATGTGAACATGCTTGTAACTCCCTACTCTTCGTGCTTTAGTAGACTCAGATTGGGCTGTGCACGCTGGACTCGGTTGCTTTGACTTGGAGCTTTGCAAGATGGATCCAATAGATGGTGAATGAATGTGGGGGCTCGAGCTGCTCTGCAAGTTTAAAAACACAAGAAAGGATCCAAAGGTCAGACCCCAATATGGACAGCCTGCCAACAGTACAACAGCAACCATGGGGAGACAATTAATGCACAACCATCAGAAAGTCAAACCTCTCAATTTTTTTGCTCTTCCGAATTGATTCATTCTAATGCCAAGGTCAAGCTACACGATTTATACGTTATCTACCCAATCCAACAGTCACAGAGTTTTGGGGCCCATGTTTTATGTTATGTTGGTGTCATAGTAACACCAACAAAAGACCCATCTAGGATAACTCATGACTTTCTGACAGAGAGTCAAGCATGTTTGATTTTTGTCCTGCCTCCCATAACTTGTTCCATCATGTCAGAGATGTTGATCGATGAGAGCAGTAGAAGCTTGGAATGTCTGTCAATTATAGATATAAATAGACTGAAGTTGTTGCCTTGAGATGGATCTATGGCGCTCAGAAAAAGTTTGTCCAAAAAAACAACATTGCTGCCATTATAATGTTCTGTAATGGGACTACCATCATGGACTGAAATCAAAATTTTGGAGAAAATAGCAGGGGCACCTTGGCACCTGGGTGAAAAAGTATGGTTGCTTGTCGTCTTCCATGTCACTCCTCTTTTCACCATTACCATGTTAGCTGTATGTGTGTGATATGAAGCTGAAGCTGGGTACAACTGTGTAGTCTGACATGTCTGTCAACCAAGTCATTGCACAATTTTATGGCTGCATGATCATTGTCTTCCACAGTGACCACTGCAACAGACAAAAAGCCTTTTATAATAATTTAACCTCAGCATTACAAAATGTATAATTGCTAACTTATTACATAGAGGCAAAGGGCATCCAAGGAGTCTGGGGTTCAATTTCTTGCTTAAGAGCACTCCAGCAGCTGGCGACTTAAGAAGTAGAGTGGCACCTTTCCAGCTACCAGACCAATGTTTGTTGGTACAAGAAGCAACACCACATTTCTCAGTTGAAGTCAGTTCAGGCTGGGGAACTTTTGGACCCTATACACGGATCAGTGGATAGAATCAGAAATTGAGGAGCGCTAAATGGAAAAACAACATACAGTGAAAAGCCATGGGTCATATTTGAATCTGGGCTAATCTTTGGTGGTCTATCATGAAACAAAAATGTTCTTTTATTATTTATTGAGCCTCATTCATGGTAGTGGGAATCACAGCTGCTTTTATAGCAACCTGGGTCATTTTTTTAGGGATGGGAATTGAAAACCAATTCCAGTTGCGAATGGATACAATTTTCATTAAAGGCAGGGTTGGTAATCAAATTTAGATACACTTTTTTTGTACTGGTTAAAATGATCATTATGTCCCAATGGCAATCAATGCATGATGTGTTCTTAAAAGAGAGTGAAAAATAGCTGCTGTCTACAGCAGGAGGAAACCAGGGAAAACACCAACCAATCACAGCAATTCAGAACAAATTTATTAAACCAATCAAATCCGATACTGCCATTCTGCCCACCTTCTGCGCATACATTTTGCTGGCGTGCATTGACCCTGATTCAATGCGCATAGCCAAGTCGTGTCACCGGTACAAGTGGATAATGCTAGCATGACAGTTGTGAGTACTAACTAACTTGCCATGCTTGTTTGTTTTTTTTAACTTTGCTTTGATAATGTTTTGGTGTTTTCTTACCGCTCAGTGAGACATGACTTGGCGTAGTGCAAAACAAAAACGATGTGCTGAGGACCGGTTTTGAGTCGGTGGTTTTGAATCAGTCATATGGTCGAGAATCAGCGGCGCTTGTACATGCGAGCAGGGACATCGTTTTGGAGGAGCTCCAGGGCAGGGGGGTGGAGAGGCTAGACGGAGTCCTGAGGAGATGCTACATTCAAATTCATGCTAGTTTTCCTTGACTACCGACCCTGTCTTTAAAGTGGAAACACCAGCAGCTTTAGAAGCTTTTATCTATGCAGCACAGCTTTGATTTAGGTTCATCATGTATTTGATAATGTTGCCTCTGGAAACATACAGGCTAACTTTTGCACTCATAAAAAATCAGCAGGAATCGATAAGGGAATTGTTAAAGAGTATAATGGGATACTTAACAAGTGCAGGCTGGATGGATGTAAAGAAAACAAATCTTTAAAAAAGTATTCGTAATGCGCAGTGATGTTGTAAGTACTTAAGAGCTTTTAACTGAAAATCCAAATGCTAAAAATACACAATTACTCATAGTAACTCGTGTAAAAACAGTCCAAAGTGTGATTTTACTAATTGCTCAAAACAGTAATTCCACAAAATATTGTTTTTAATGTAACAAACACTGACTATCAATGACACTACAATATGAGTGTTGATTTGAAAGATGCTTGTCAAGTGTGTGACTGAGACAAAGTAACTGATATTCATTTACTTAATGGAGCACATAAGAACAAGAAGTGACACAGAAGTACATTGTCTGCCCAAAGAGACTTACTGAAGAGGCTCATGAGACAGGAGACACTTAGAGGTTTTCAACAACTCAAATGACTTATCAAGGACTCTCCTACTTCTTCTTCTTCTAGTTGTTCTGTGCAAACCTTACTCAGTCTTTTCACTGATAGTTGTTCCATGGAGAAATAATTAAATATTGTCTAGTTTTCCTGAAAGTTCATTGAAATCTCAAATATTGATTAATAGCATATCTTTACTTGAATATTTACCAGGGCTGCTTCATGTATTAGTATATTATTATTGCAATATATTTATAGCGCTCAGGTTTTGATTCTCAAGGTTCAAGAATCACTTTTGATGACCAATAACTGTGTGTCATCATGAGATCATGGGATGGCTGACATCACTGAAGGTCCAGGCCACTTTCTGTATGTCTTGATACATAAAAGCTGGGTAAAGAAAAAATGGAAATGTTGAAATAACATCAACCATTAAATAGTTGAAAAAAACAAGCCTGACCGGAAGTTGAACAGCCTGCTGTCCTGTGTTGTTTAAAGAGACAACAAAAGGCACCTGTTGTTCTGAGTATTTACTGCTGGAGGTCATCCAGATAGTACTGTATCTCTGCCTTTATACCATGTTTTGGCAACTTTAATGCACTTGTTTGCCTGCTCCCTAATCAGTTTGTGCATGCTTACCTGTGATATATGAATTAGGAATTTAACTCACCGCTCTCATGGTCTATGGCATGACCATGTGTGTTGTACTACCCACTAATAAAATGCAAGCATCATACTTAAAATAACAGAATTGTAATAATATTTTATATCATTACTGCAAGCAGTTAATGAACATTAGGAACTAAGTAAGCAATGGACTAAAGTTATTAGCGTCATTTTCAAGCTATTAATCACACCATGTATCTGACCTGTGCTTAAGGCTTTAGTCTTAAAGCCTTGCAGACTACATATCTGATCTGAAGTGTCAGAGTTGCCTCATATCTGTTTGAACTCTTTCCCTCCGATAACAAAGCCCCAGACATGCAATCCCAGAACCTCATAGTTTTGAGTTATAATCTGTGTTTTATCTTTCTGAAGTGGTGCTTGCTTCATCAACTCAAGTTGATATCCTATCATGCTTGTCAACCTTTGTCCATGAACTTCATTTATTTTATTGTCATCGCTGTCCTTTATTTCAATTCCAGGGCATTTTTGTTGTCAAGCCATTTTATTAGTGTTTTTATGTTTTTATAAGCACACCACAACATTCCTTGTCAGAGTTAATTGGCTGGACTTCCTTATACACAGCATTACACTTGGTATTTTTTTTTATGTACAGTCATTGCTAAGTCAGCCTACCACACCATATAGAAAGTTGATCACAGACTATACAGAATATAATATAAATTCTTAACATAATCTAATTATCTATAATTGATCAGTTAGCGCAGTTAAACTCTTTCTGTAATGTCTCTGCATTCTTTAAAGTCTGCACTCTGCAAGTTTGCCACCTGGAGCCAATGAGCTTGAACTACAAAAAGTGGTAAGATGTGACACTGGTTGGTCTATTTTTTGTGTGAGTTTCAAGACCTGTCTGCCCCAAAATAAGTCTTCAGAATTTTTGTATTCTGTCATAGTGAATAACAAGACAAGACAGGAAGGTTTCACAGCTTAACAAGACAGAAAGTCTGGCATGCTTAATTTTTGGCCTACTTCCTATATGATTTGTCCCATCTCTTTCAGAGCAATGTATGCATGCAATAGAAAGATATAAATAAACCAAACAACACACGGAAGAAGGGTGAAGTTGTTGCTTTGGCATGGGACTGTAAGAGATTTTTTTTTGAAAACATCTGTTCCTTAATAAATCATTTTCTGATATATGTCACTGTGATGCCATAGTTAATTAGAGGAAAAACACAAATTACCTGTTTCCGTAGGCTAGCAGGCAGCACTAGAATCTGTGTCTGCCTATTTATAGGATAATTTAACACACTTTAAAACAGCTTCTCATCAGTTGATACAATCCGCTGTAGTCTACCATAAAGCAAAAAGTTTGAAAAAAAATGTGTTTTTAATGTTGACAAACATGCTAGTGGTGAGGAGAATCACTTAGCCTGTAGCTAATATGCTCCTACATATTTCACTTTTTTTCGTGTACTGGGGTATTAGTCAAGCAGATGCTGGATTGACATAAATAAACTACAGGTAGATAGACAGACATACTAGTTATACATCGTGAGACTGTGAGTTTTGTAGACTTGGTATCTGAACACTCAAACATGGGTCTAAAAAACAGGGTTTAAAAAAGGAGTTGTGGTTCAAAGCTGTGAGCTTGGTCCTGGAGTGGCAACAATGCCCCACATTCATGCCGATAAAGCATTTGAATTGGAAAAGTGACGTTGACTTCACACATAGAGAGACATGAATTATATCCTGAAAAGGTCAAGAACAAACTAAACTAAAAGCAATCAAAGAGCCACTACTGACTTATGTGTATGGGATATGTTTGTCTTCAGCTAAGTCCCACAGGTTCACACAGTTCACAAATGTGAAAATGGTAAATTATGTATCACAGCAGAACCACAACAGTAAACTCAAAGAAACTAAATGTTAGCAAGGACAGCAAACCTGGCAAATTGCCACTACTAGCGTTAGCACCAAGCTACTGTACCATGGTTTGGAAATACAAACAAGTACAGAAAATCCCTTTTAATTTCAGTGTGTCTGTTTCTCATTTTTCCATCATCATTGCATTCGTTGTTGCATTTATTTGGGGACACCTGTATAGTCTGAACGTATTATTCAAGCCACTATGGCTCTGATCGCCTTACTTACAAAGAGACCATTGCAACATATAACAACAACAACAACAACAACAGCAAAATAAAAAAAAAAAAAGAAGTGTTGTCCGAGCTTGACATAAAAGTCTGGAGACAAAGATTCCAAAAGAACTGTGTTTGCTTCCTGTCAGAGTTTTGTGTCATATTACAGTCATATTATGACCTTCAAGGCCACCATATTAAATGTTCTGTCAAACATTCAGATGAAATGGCAAAAAATTTAAGTTCCTTTAAGCCACACGTCTAATTTGATTTCTCTCATCACTTATACTCTTCTTGCACAAAAACACCCCCACATACACATTAGGATTATATACTTAAATACTCTATATCTAATCAGAGCAAAAGTCATGATTTCAGACTCTAAGGCCTTTCCTCAGAGTCTGACATCAACGCGGATTACTCACAGGACATGTTGACTTTTATCCTGTACTTAATTGCTGTGGGGACCAGATTACCTATAATGCCGAGTTTATCTGAGGTATTAACACAATTTGTAGAGGGTCCAGTAAACCTAGTTTGTTTGGAGAGCGGTGTATTTAGTCTGGCATTAATTCAGCTCTCCACACAGTGAAACTGAGTCTTACCTGTGACCTTTTCCTTAGCATTTACTTAGGTAGGTCTGTCACAATATGCTAATACGCTGTCTGGGAATTTGGCAATTAGTCGAAGATGAGGACAGGATTTATTTTTTACTGATAATATGTCAAACTTATGGACATTTTTTCTCTATCCAAACTAGCTGAATATTGTCACAGATCCAGTGTTACAAGCTGAGAACAAAGAATTATGCCTTTGACCTTTACTAGATGTCACTTCTGTTCATTGGTTTTTGCTGCAAAAGCAAATATTTTCAGTGGGACATCTGCTAATAGTTTAAGAACTACCATAAAAAAATAATGGGCTACAGAGACAACTCAAATTTAATGGAGAGCTTCAGTGATTTTTAAGAACAAAAAAAGAACACATCCAGGATTTTCAATGATTAAAAGGGCTTCTTCTTTTGAACTTGTTGAAAACTGCAGCTTTATTTGAACATTTGATTTTCTGTTGCATCCAAGTTGTGAGGAGGCTTCTTTAGTGTAAGTAGCACTTCTAATTCCTGTATAACTAATTCCTGTTGAAGACTTTTAGCTTTTAAACCCCCAAAGCTCCCCTAAAGCTCAGCCTCAACCAGATTTAAAGGGTAAGCTGTGCTGGCGCATAACTCTAGAAGTTTATTAAGATTCTTACTAACATGTTGGATGCTTTGGCAGGTTTTAAACGGCAAATACAACCCACTCTGTAACTAAGAGTGTATTATTATTGCATCCAGAACCACCACAGATCAGACATCATGGCTCAGTGCAAGAGTGAGGGGAGAAAAAAATTTAGGTGCACAGGACAGTATTTACACCCCAATCCAGAGGGCAGTGATGGTTTTAATTGTTTGCAAATTACTATTTAAAAAAAAAAAAAACAAGAGAGGAAGCAGATCTGCCAGCACATTGCCCTATTAAAGAGATGTTTGCAATGTTTTTTCTTGATGATCCTGATGAAGGCCAAAAGCCAATAATAAGGTTTTCTTCTGAACTACTAGTGTTGCTGAAAACATCCATAGTATCAGTGGATATAACATATCCTCAAAGGAACATAAGTAAGTGGTTCTAGGACCAATAAAGTTGTTTCCTGAAGTACCTGTGTTGCTGGAGCTCTTTTAATAACTTCAAAACCCATACTCACAAATAATTAAGTACACTTGGTATTGACCCATTGTCAAGCTCCACCCTTTGCAGGAAGTGAGCTTCTATCCACTGCCTTCTTTTATAACTGTTACTAGGTTAGACAATATCTTTTGCTCTGGAAGGAGCTGAAACATACAGTCTGGAGAAGAGACCCTTCAAACCTGAGACAGCTGAAGCAGTTTGCTCATGAGGAGTGGGCCAAAATACCTGTTGACAGGTGCAGAAGTTATTGAGAGTTAGAAAAATCACCTGATTGCAGTGATTGCCTCAAAAGGTTGTACAACAAAATATTAAGTTAAGGGTACCATCATTTTTGTCCAGGCCAGTTTCATTATTTTGTTTTTTAAAATAATTCAGTAGAACCATAATTCAAAATCAATGTCTGATTTTCATTAGTTGTTTTCTGTAATTTTTTTTATTGATTATTATTTTTATCTTTCTTTAACAGAAAGGTACCAACAATTTTTTTCCATGTCTCTCTCTCTCTATATATGTATATATGTGTGTGTGTATGTATGTATGTATGTATATGTACATATATATGCATATGTATATGTATATAAATATAAATATATAATATATTTATTATATATATATAAATATATATAAATATGTATGTATGTATATATATATATATATATATATATATATATATATATATAGAGATAGATAGATAGATAGATAGATAGATAGATAGATAGATAGATAGATTCACAAAGAAAACTTGTGACTATTGTGCTTTATTTTTCCTCTTTTTTTTAAAAAAAGTCATACTGTTTGTGTTAGGATATGATTCTTTTCTACTTTTGTTGCTGGACCCAAAAGCTCAAGGAAGGAGCCTGGTAGCACGTTTTAGTGATTTTATTAACGACACACACAAAGTAGCAGTGATAAGGGGTAAAGGGGGAATCTTCGTGCCAGTGACTGACTCCAGCGACACAGGTGAGTGAATTAAGGTGCAGCAGTGGTGAGGGCTCGTGGCAGACACTGTGGAGAGAGGAGCAGAGAAGCAGGTAAGTTTCCACGGAGTCACAAAAAGCCGTCAACACAAAAAAAAAACACAAATGAAGAAAAACCACTCCCAACACAGGGAGGAGAAAAATAAGGCTTAAAGCCAGAATAGACTGCAGAGCAGAGAAAAAATAGAGGAGAGGAAATCCACCGACGCTGTCGTCATGTCCAGAGCCGGCTTATATAGTGAAGAGTGAAGAAAAGATCAGAATCAGGTGTGCAGGTAGAGAGCGGAGAAACCACACCTACTCCAGGAGCAGCAGGAACAAAACAGGAAGGGAGGGGGGAGAGCAGGGCAGAGGAGGAGGACTCCTCACAGTTTGTTTCCTTTTGCGCAGGTGAAACTTGAACCATGCACCTCTCCTCTCACTCCAGTCTCCAGCAGGCTGTCTTCAGGGCAGATATTGTGCTGACCATCTGCCTGTAGTGTGTGGCAATGACCTGAGTGTCGAGTCTCACTGCCCGTGCCAACGATGACGCTCGTAGCTCCCTTGCAATTGTATGAAGGGGTGCTGACTGTTTTTTTTTTTTTTTGTCCCCGCAGCAACTCCAAATTCAATGTCCTCTTGGCCCTTGTGAGGCTCCGCAGGGGTAGTGGCTGCTTTGGCAGAATTTGAGGGAGGTGGCTGAAATTCTGATGAAGATTTTACATATAAAAAAGAATTTTTTTTGTTGGAATTGGACTTGAAAGACAGGTAAATGTTACCAGAGGAGTAACATTCATTTTACTTATACTAAATAAATATATTTTCAGAAATAAAAGTTTGTCACTGTGCATCTACCTTGTTCTGCTTCAGGGTCCAGTGTGTCATATACCAGGCAATTCCAGTGACTTGCTCTTTGTAGAAAGTCATCTACACCTGCTCCTCCATGCTGGCCAGAGGCATTTCATCCACTGTGCCCCCACCAGTTTTATTTGCAGACGTTCTATTGTACGCCAATTATTCTTTTGTTCTTCTTCTGATGTCTTGGTATCTTCTTTTACCTTCATCTACCGATAGCATCGTTTTACCAAAAGCATTTACTTTTTCAGATGTCTTCTCCTATATGGCGTTCCTCTGTGTGATTGTCATACTTCTTTTCTGTAGTTCAGTCAACTGTTTATTAGCTTCATCCACCAACATCTCTAATTCTGCAGGGTCGAATTTCATTTTGCACTTTTGGATCTCCAAACTCGCCATGCTGCAAACAATGAAACACACAAAACCCTCATTTAAATAGGGGTGTCTCCAACACGTTTGCACTTGATGTGATTTACAAAATCACTCTTAGTAAATCACCTGCAAATTGCGGTTCAACTCCAAATGCAAAATGCAAGATTGCACACGCTTATTAGTACACGCAAATTGGGATCTTAGTAGATCTGGCCTATGTGTCCACTCATCAAACATTAACACTAAGCCTGTTACATTTATTTATGAATGAAGACATTTAATTATTTGGTTTTGACCTTGATATAGCATAACCATTGCCATGTCTATAGCTTACTGCCCCAGAACAGTTAACTTTTCATGGCTTGAGCTCAAAGGTTTTCCTTCTGGAGGTATCTTACACCCTTACATATGAAGGCAAGTATGTTGTCATGACACAGTGAGGGCAAATAAGAGGATTAACAGCTATATATTTGGCCTCACAGCCCTATTTGCATCTGACCTTCAGCCTTTAATGTTTGAACATTTAGTACATGTACTTAATCAGCTCCATTATCTTATATTTTGTTGGCATCTTAAGTAATAAAAAATTAACATTCAACTTTCACAAGAAGTCCACATCATTTCATTGTTGTGAGCACGGTCTCTTTACAGGTGTAACACCTGCATGATGGTGAAACTATATCCTGAAGGGAAAACGTGCAGTATTTTTGTTTTTTTCCCTGAGATGATGACATACTGATAAGAAGATATACGCGTTGGAGTGGAGAAACTTGTTCTGTTCAGCCCCTCTTAATTTGCCTCAAGATATGATATTACAGTCAGTGTAACGGAACAGTCACCATTCTCACACATGGTTTGTACAGGAACGTTGATTTCTGATGTGGGTATGAAACTCTTTAACAGTGCTATTTTCTGTAAAACCAGCAGGTACAGTTTCACAGATTCATCTCTACAGTTTGTCCCAGTTTTGGTTTCTTTCTCAAGGACAAAAGAATCACCTGTTCATGCTCACTTGTTTCTCTTTTCCTTTGTCTTATCGGCTGCTTTGTCAGCAGCAGATGAAAAACAGGCAATAGTTTACACTTGCCTATGAAGGAACCAGTGGCGGCTGGTGCCAAAAATTTTAAGGGGGGCGCAGCTTTGGAGGAAACAAACCAAAGAAGCGCTCCATACTACAGTGAAAAGAAACTAAAGACAAAACATAATCACAATACAACCTACTTTGAAATATGCACTATTTGAACAGAAATTGTGCCCTCCTTTCCTTCGGGGCTGCAAATTTCTCAGTGACCCTCTGACTGAAGTCCAGCATTCAGCCTGTCCTGGTTCATGGTGTTTCTGAGGAAAGTTCTGAGAAGCACCTCAGCTTCTGCAGTGGTCATGGGTGTGGTGATGTGGGTCTTTAGCAGAGTGACAGTCTCTGAAAATATCTCTCCAAGATTATTTTCCATCAACAACAGGATAAGATCCACAGCTCCACAGCAGGCCTTGAACTCCTCCTTGCTTTACATAAGGCTGAGCTCTGTCTTCAGCTTTAGTTGAGCACTGGGTCGGCCTTCAAGGTGCTGCTGAGAGAATCTTCAGGAAACATGGCGTGGAACTGTGTGAATCTGTCATTAAAAAATACGTAGAAAAGCACATTTATTACCAAAAGTTAACATCAGTATTTACTGAAAAAAATCAACAAAACAGCCAAAGTTTAACCTGCTCCCATAAAATAAAGCTGTAATTTATGTCATTTAACCATTTTATGAACATTTCTTGTGTCAACTGAACAGTGTCTTATCCTATACATGATGTCTCATGGCTCAAGATTGTAAACACAAACAGAATCTTATGTACCACTAAACTGATGCTTTAAAACTATGGGTAAAACTATGTGATACAGTTTTGGTATAGATTAACCTGTAAAAAGTATGAACAAAACAAAACAAATAAGAAAAAAAAAACAAATAAGAAAAAAAAATCAGATACAAGCATGCAGCACAAAGAGCAGACAGCTCACACCAGCTGACCGATTCTCATAACTGAAGTGGAAGGCTGTCAGTGTATGGATGACATTTATAGTTTTCAGCAAAATTACTTCAAATTTTAAAAAGTCAAAAAAATAAACTTTACATTATAGGAGTCTGTTTCCATCTGCTGAGGCTTCTGAATACTTTTACTTTGTACCGTTGTGTGCAGTATTCAGTCAGCAAGAAACACCAACAGAATGTATAATTTTTGTATCCAAATAGAACATTTTATTATAGCAACTAAACATATGATATACAATTATATATAATGACAATACTATATATATTTATATTGATATTTATTATTTTTTATCACATGTTTAGTTGCCATAATAAAACTACAACATTTAAAGACAAGATATACATTTTGTTGGTCTGTTTTCGTTGATTTTATACTGTGCACAATGGTACAAGGTAAATGTCAAATCTAAAAGCTCCAGTAGATTAAAAAATAATTCTGTAATGGACATACACCTAAGAGGTAAAGAACTTGTGTTGTTTACACTTTTGGGACTAATAAAACCCCACTGTTTTCACCAGTAAACTGCAACACATAACTTGATAGAATTATCAAGTCTTCTTTTTGTAATTTTTCAAAGGCTTTCACACAATGTAACAGTAATATTTAATGAGCACTGCAATAAAACCTCTGCAATAATCTGCATGCACTTGTGTATTACAATTTCTCCTATCTTGTTCCTGCTTTGCCATGATTTTTAAAAATATATTTTTATAGGTCCCTTAATATAATATTATAATCAAAATAATGCATCAATTTTGTCAATTAAATTTAAAATGAACTTCTAGTAGGGTAAAAACAAACTTACCCACCCAATAAAAGCCCCAATTCCTCCTAAAAGTACTGTGTTTTTGTAAAAATATGCAAGAATTAAAAACTATATAGATTTTTGAGAACTTAAGTCTGCAAAAGGATAATGTTCTACTGAACAAAGCATTTATATCCTCTTGGCAAACTCATTTTGTGGCTCCTGAGCTATTGTTTAGTGCCATGTGTGACATAAAATGCAAAACTTTGCCCCCTGAATTATGTTATGTCTACTAGGAAAGACACATCCTAATCTAATCTTCAGTGCAGCATAGCCTCTTACTGATTTTCTTCTCCAATGCAATCTCACCTCTTCTGTGATCCTCTGATGGTTCTCTGGACGAAGCCTCCTCGGTGCATGGGAGCATCGGTGAGGATACGTGAGATACTTGCGCATGCGTAAATCATATCTGCTGCAGTGACGTGTTGATATGATTGAAGGCGCTCGTTGTCCAGTCACACGAGGAAAAGAAACACCAAAACAATACTGATTCGCTGCCAGTCCAAGTGGGAGTGTCCGGGCCGCACCGGTCTGCGCCCCGGGGGCAAAGTAGAAGCGGCCAATCCCAAAGACGCCTCAGGTCACATGCTGAGCAAAAGTTTAAGGACTTGCATAGACACCCATTAGGCCGGTGCCCCTCTGTACGTAAACTATGTATTCACAACACAGTTACTACGTAAAAACATTGTGAAACCCCTTTTATTGAATGGTGACAGGTGCTGCTGACAGACTATTACTATGTGGTAAAAATAACTGTTTTTATCTGTTATTTTTTATAATTTAAAGACAAATTATGTTATGTTTAAGTAGACTTTCTCTGTTGAATCTTGGAGGGGGCGGCGCCCCAGCGCCCCCTATTGACAAGCCGCCACTGGAAGGAACAGTAACACACCTATAAACACATTATGTGTACACATAATAAACAAGTTTGATGCCAAACCTTTACACCTGCAACAGAGAAACTTTAATTTTGCCAAGGGACTATGGATGCAACTTAACAGTTATGCTAACTCTGGCATATTTCCACATGTATTATATACTGATGTTTATTTATGTGCAATGCCTCTACCACATAGTCCTTAGAAACATGAATTAACTCAAACTTCGGATTTTATCAGAGCCATGAGGACAGTAAATCACGGGAAAACAAAGTTTTCTCTTATCAGTTTAGCACAGCAGATATTTGGTCAGATAAAAGAGCCAAAATGAAGAACTATGGCTCTAAAATGTCTTGGTTTATAAAAAAAAATGTATATCTGTAACGAGTCTTCAGTGAGTGACCTACATTTGACTGTTCCTGCTCCTCACCCCTCCTTTCTGCTGCTCCCTCACTGGTGTGATGGGGCATGTCTCCTGGCTGCAGCAGGTCTCTGCTGCTACTTGCCTGGCCCTCATAAGCCTCCTGAAGACTCGTCACAGTGCCAGGTTATTCCCGCTTCACGAGTGGTAAAGTTGGCCCTTCTCGAGTTGTGAGAACTTTTGAGCTTTTGTCGTATGGTTTTATCCTTGAGATTGTCCTATGACTAACTGCTTCAACCTCCTCTGTTTCAGTGCCTCCTCGAGCCCGGGTTCACAGCCACACTCTGTTGCCGCATCCTCCCCTAACCCTTACCCTCACCTCCCCTACCCTTTCCCTGGCTCTATAAATCATTTGTGTTGCACCTTTACTGCTTTGTGATATGCTTTTTGGGTCCAAACTTATTTTACAGTGGTCACACCATCACAATATCCTTTTATTTACTGGTGAATTAACAATACCTCTGTTTCTAAGACTTTTGTGTCAGGTCAAAGTTCATGGCAATGGCAATAACAAGAAACTGTGTTTATCCTTGCCATGGAAAGACCAAACCCTTTGTCCAAGTTTGCTATATGAGGAGACAGGAACAGCTACAGAAAGCTGAAATTCTGTTGTTTAAGCTTTTCAGGCTTTTATGTTTCTTCTTTGTAACAGAACACAACTACTCTCTGCCATTGACTGTGCACTCTGTTGCACAAGCTCTCCCATGTAACTCATAACACCATGCCCCAAAACCTTCAATGTGTAACAACTTTATAACATTGTAACCTTATATATCTCTATATCTCTTTGCCCCTTTTTGTTTGCCCCTGTATTCGCCTCTGGCTCTTTTCATGTAGGCTGCTTGGGATTGATGTGTGAATGGCCTGCTGCTGTGGACCGACCAAGCCTTTGATTACTAGAATTACAAATATGTGGTCTTTCCTTTAGCCCCATTCCATTAACATAAGTTCCTGATATTAACTTCAGAGAAATTGACAAAATTAAATACATGGTAGTTCCTGCAAACAGCACACGCATATTATAAGTATGGTCTTGGTTTATCTCACACTAATTTAAAAAACATTTTAAACAAATTCTGGATCCACATCCCAGTGACTGCTTTCCTGTACTATGACTAATATTTCCTGAAGATGTCAAGATCCATTGAGAACTTGTTAAATTACTATTGAAAAAGTGGAGAACTGCCCTGTCCTGCAATGTTAACAAATCCTTTTAAAAAATCCCATGTGCCGTGACCAATATTCCCTGAAAATTTATTAAAATTATGTTCAGAACTTTTGAGTGAGCCTGTCAACAAAGTAACTAACAAGTGCCAGCAAAAGCATAGTCTCCCTGGCAGCAGTAATAATTGGATTAAATATTATTTTGACAAACAAAGGGGGTTAAGCTGGCAAAGACGATGTGAGAAGCCAAGGAACCAGAAAGCCTTACAGGGTACAGTAAAATGACAGATTTTGTGAAAATTTGACACTTCTTGTATGTATAGCTCATAGTTGGCTAACTGTTTGCATGTGTGTATGTAGTCAGCTGCCATCACAATGTTTTGTTTATAAGCAATGGCTGAATTTGCGTGGATTACCATGTGACCAATACTATTTTAAGGTGAGAGTTTCCCATATTGTTTCTGTGAGTGCCAAAGCTCAAGTACTAGAGGCAAAGCTTGCTTAGCAGGTTTATCGGGAACACTTGAAATATTGTAATGTTTTATAATCTTGATCTTCTAGTTTGACTTTATGCCCTCTCTCCTGTTTTTTTTCTCTCTGTCTTAAGCCACCAGCATCATGGTTGCAGCTCTTGTATACCTCTTGGCAGAGACTTCAGAAAAATGGCAGGATGCAATCAATGCTACCCTCTTCTCCTGCTAAGTATGGGCAGCACAGGAGGGTCACATTAGTCCAGAATTTGGTTTGTGAGATAGGTAGGTGCTGTTGAAGCAAAAGGATTGTTACTTTGTTGCACACAGGTAGAAAGTTGCCGTTATTTGAACAAAATTGAGTCAATTTGATAAAATGTGACAAAACCACTGCAGAGAGTTTCTGCAGGGCGATGCTTTCAGGCTTTGGCAGTAGTGTGTCTGCATCCTTCATAATACTTAAACATGATTTGGGAGCTTATTTTGAGGCAATGACTCAAAACATAACATGCACACATGGAGGAGTTTTAGATTACAAGCTTATTTTCTCAAGCATGTCAGGAGCACACAGAGAAAATCCACACAAAATCAGACCATTTATCTGAGATTTGAGCTGCTCTTAATGATGAAACAATTGTTCTGTGTCATGCCTAACTGATTGTTCACTGATTTCTCTCTCAGTTTAATTTATTTTTTTCTATTGTTCTTTTGTTCAACATCAAGTATCAAAGATGGTGATTACTTGTTTCAAGTCTGTTTGCATATCGTCTTATTTCCTCTTTTTCCGTCTTGTGACACTTTAGATAAGTTGAAGTACAAATCAGCTTATTGAGAGTCATCCACTTGTTTATCTCTTTATTATCAGGAAGAATCTGAAGCCTGGCTTTTATTCCTTTACTACAGTACAGCTTGATCTCAACTACTCCACTTGCTTTTTTAAATGGTAAAGTAAAATAACTTTAGCTCTTCACTTTATAAACTGATTTAAAGAACTGACACATATGACTGTATATATGGACAACTTACCACAACTGTCGATAGGCAAGAAGCAGGATACACTTAAACTGGTCACTATCCAGTTAGGGCTGACATACAGATACAACCAGACCAACTCACACAAACACCTACGAGTACTTTGGAGCCATCAGTTAATCCAATTAGCATGATCTACTGGGCGAAGCTAGGATTACTGGAAAGAACTCACGCATGTATGGGGAGAACATGCTAACTCCACACAGAAATAACCTGTAATGCCAGAAAGACAGTTTTAATATATACAAGATATATTTCACTAGATCATCAGGGAAACAGCTCATAGGAAGTGTTTTGGGAGGCCAGGAGCTTTCAAAAGCATTCAGAAGGTGACTGGATGACCATTCTGTCAATCACCTTCATTACAGGCCAATAGAAACAGTCAGCACCGTCATAACCAGGGACACCAGTGTGGGGGACAGCAATCCTTTCCCCCACGCTGATGCTGGGCAAGCATAGACTTTAAAACTCCTAGTGCTGATGCTCACAAGATGTCATGTCCATCACAAACATAATGACAGGACACTGATGTAAGAATATAAATTCAACTTATTACTGTCAATTGAATTAGAGAGAGTTATTTATAGCCCCCCGCCCCCTCAAAAAAAAAAAAAAACTGATCATGGTGTTTAAATTATAAAGGGTCAGTTGTTAAATGCCACTCCAGATGTTTTCCCACATATCATTCCAACCGTTTGAGTCCCCTGTTAAGAGACAGTATCATATTAACTGAGAAATGATATATCAAACTAAGCATTACATAAATCCAATGGCAATGGTGGCCCTAAAACCATTCAGCAGTGTTCAAATACCTAGTTAGATAGTGATAATTTAGCCAGCCAGAAGTTTGAATGTCTTACTTTTAGATCAACTAGTTTGGAAAAACCTTATAACCTTATACCCTGTCATGCTATGTCAGTACAACTCTATGACTCTGTAAAGGAAACAGTGAGATGTGCACACATTTAAAAGTGTGTGTCTCTTTCTGTTTCTTTAAATCTCAATTCATGGTTTGCACATAGTTCACAGGAGAGATGTGCAATGCCTGACTGAGGCCATGGAAGGACATCATCTCAGAGCTGTGATTAATGTTATAGGTAGAACGACTGTCTGCCAGATATAATACCAGTGTCTCCACACACAGTCTGTATTCCCGTTTATTCCCTGTGACTCACTTACTTTCAGGAACATTAAAAACATTACTGTGGCAAAAAAGAGAGAGTAAAGTTTGGCAACAAACAAATTCACTTGGGTTAAAATACTCATTGACACTAAGGGGACTGTCAAGGTGGCAAACGCATCTTAAAAGAGACAAACACAGACACACAGTGCTTGATGACAGTCATTCATATGTGGGATACTTAAACATAAGGCTGCAATGCTTTGTGAAGACTGAGAGGCAGATGAACAAAAAGACCACAAAGACACATTGAAGCTCTGTCCCTCTCATCCCTTTCCTTCTTTCCCGTGTCCTTCATTTAAACCCCTAAAGTTTTAGGACGTCTCTGCCAAACAACCATGAATCACATTTATGTTCTGTTTAAAGGTTGTGCAGCACGGAATCCAATCTTCATCTGCTATCAAACCAGCGTCCATAAGTAGTCGTTGGTGGGTGCAGTGTGAGTGGATGAGGTTACTGCATGAACTGGAGTGACCAGGAATGACTAAAAAAGGCTGCACTCAGATTTAATCAGAGAATAACTTAGCAATAAAAATTTGTATGAACTTGTTAGCACACCCTGGTCTGACATCTGCTAATTCCATTCAAAGATTGTGCAAGATATTTAGCCTAAGTCAGCATTTTCAGTTGCATGCCCTGGCAAAACCCACTCGTCCTGTTGTGTCTTGCATTCAAAACAGTCATCTATGAACAAAGAAAGGCACAATAACAGCAAAGGAAAAAGTCCAAGGGCAAATTAATAATGGCACTCCAGGGGTTCAATACAACATTTACTTTTAAGCTTTGTTTGATTAGTATCCATTTGAGGAAATTAGTTGACCACTTATAGAGATGGTAGTAAAAGCAGAAAGTTGTTCACACAAGAGCAGGACATAAGGAAAAATACTGAGAAAGGGCAGCCAGTCACTGAATATCATCTCTTGAATAAAACAAATGTTTATTGGTTGTAGTATACAATCATAGGTATACCTATAAACACTGAGGGTCTTAGATATCTCAGACATTATGTAGTGTAACCCACCTCAGGCACTTGAACTGAGGTTTAATGGGCAGATCCAAGTTCTAGGTTCTATGAGGAGTATTGGCAGTCGGTTAAGTAGTGAAGCATTAAATTATACTTTAGCCTCCCTTGTAAGAACTCACACTGATTTTGGCTTTTTTTGTTACTGTATTATGTTTGATTCTTTTTTTCTTCTTAAGTTTGTTTGTTTGGTTCAAAATAAAAACACTCCTTTAACATTCACCACAGTATACCCTTTGTTTAAACATAACAAAAATTCTCAGCCCTTTTCAACAGGATAAACAAAAAAATTAGCAAATAATTTGACAATCGTCTTTCAAAACAAAATGAAATAAATAAGATTAAAATGAAAAAAATGTTCTTTATTCCTTTGTTTTTGACTCAGTCTATAGTTTCCTTTGAGTTACCCAACCATTACCGTACTTTCTGGACTATAAGTCGCACGTTTTTTCATAGTTTGGCTGGTCCTGCGACTTATAGTCAGGTGTGACTTACATATCAAAATATACGTCTGTATTCATCATTTAACATACTGACAGACATAAAGCAAGGAGTAAACATTACTGCCGCGAGAGGGCGCTCTAGGCTAGGCTAGACATAAACAAAATGCCCTCAAAATGAAAATCATATTCTAACAAGCTGCAGGTAGTAAAATATGCTGCGGTAATCAAGCAGAAATAAAGTTTGGAGTGAGTGAGAAACTCGTGAGGGACTGGTGAAAAGCAGAGGTTACTCTTACTCCAATGAAGAAAATGAAGAAGGCTAATCGCGGGCCAAAAGCAAGATGGCTAGAGCTGGAGGAAGTCCACAGATGGGTGCTTGAACAATGTGCTGCCGGGAGAGACTTGCTACAGGCCCATTTATGCTCAACATTAAAGACAGATCCGGATGGAGCCTCCTGTCCATGCTCTGTGTTCATTTCGTCCGTATTTCTGCACATTTCCATAAAACTAACAGATATGGGCCAAATGGAGCAGTACCACTGGAAACCGTGGAGGCAGTGTTGCTGGATACTACCCATTACGAAGCTCTAGGGAGACACGAAGAAGAAATAATGGCAGAACATTTTGATGGGAAACTCTGCAAGTTAGTTAGAAATTACAAACATCTGTATGATGTTACTTTGCCTGGACACCAGGACAAACAAATGCAAAAAAAAGAAAAACAGCTGGAGGAGACTGGAGAGAAATTAAATATCACGTGGTCGGTAGCGAAGGAGAAGTGGAGGTCTGTGCGAGACAGATTTGTTCGAGCCCCCCGGTGGATGTATTGGTTAACAGCAATGCCAAAGGAAAGGACAGTGGGCCTTCTTGGTGTTACTGCTTCATACAAGGCAACCACCTCTCCATCAGAGCACTGTGACTTATAGTCCTGTGCGACTTATATATGCTTTTTTTTCTCTTCATGACGCATTTTTTGACTGATGCGACTTATACTCCGGAGCGACTTTTAGTCTGGAAAATACGGTACTCCAATGACTGTCCATCCTGAGGTCTGTTGATGATAGTAGATGGAGCACAAGGGATGAGATAAGAAGAGATGATGATGATGACCGGGATGCAGATGTGGACCAATGAGATGAATGAAGATGAAGACCAAGGCAGTAGAATGGCAGGGACTCATACTCGAATAAGCTGAATATTCCCTCACCAAAACAAAAAATCAGCCTGCACAAGGCACGCAGAAAGTCACTTACATTGTCCATTTTTACCTATAAATCCTTTTTTCTTTACAAAGTTAACAATCATATTGAATTTACAAAATTCAGTACAATTCACAACATTAATTATATATTATAAAATTATAACCTGTTTAACATGTCTATTTTTAACAGTTGAGCTCAATTTTAACACATTTACAACCATTTTGTATGATGCTAATATCATGAAATATTGTTAGTTGGCCTAGTTAGTTTTCCATTATATCTGCACTCTCTGGCTACTTTAACTACACAAAATAAAATGCCTAACCAGTTGTTTATTGTCCTTTCTAAATAAAATCATGGTTTCAGCTCTTCTCCTCTTCTTGGTTTTTCTTAAACATTTTCAAGCTAAAATACACTATGAAGCTATCACATTGTTAATGCTACCATGCAGGTTTGCTAGATTAGCTCTCTCACTGGGAAAATCAGGGATTTGCACGACACTCAAATAAAGAACTCACATGTGAGGCGTAGATTTTCACCCTTCTAACGTCTTTCTTATTCTGCAGTTGCTGCTTAAGGTTTCTTCTGACTGAAATAAACAGTTTATCACTTTTTTATAGTCTTAATATCTTTCTAGAAGAGTCTCTTTTGTCAGAGAATCCAGCACATGCTCTCTCATGAGACTATGAGAAAGTAAAGAGAATGGGTGCACACCCATTCTCTTTACTAAATTAAGCCAGCAGATGGTGCTGTGCTCATGGTATAAACAGAGTGTTTATTATAAAAAGGGTCTTTTTTTTTTTTTTTACTTTAACTCCTCTGAAAACTGTTGTCTTAAAGAAAATATATAAACCATGACTCTCAATGTCTTTTAACTTTTTAAAACTCTTAACAGTTTTTCTTATAATCTTTTAATGCATTTAAAGACTTTTTCATGCTTTTTATCTGTATTATTCAAAGAAAATACATTCTGATAGATTTTTGAGGTCTGCCCTGAACACCATGCTACAGTAGCATGGATGTTACAGCGCTTAAGGTAAGACATGATTTTTGCCCTGTATAGCTGCCCAGATAAAAATGAGTAATGATTATTCTTAGAATTATAATTCTTGAACTCTGGTCTAACTGATTGGCACATGGTACCAAAGATTGGTACCACATTGACCAAAGATTGTTTGGTTATAACAAGATCAGCAACTTCAAACACACTCAAGCATGGACTTAAGTGATTTTAAAGATACACAATATTTTGGAGATGATAGTTATTTTTCAGAAAGTTATTTCAAAACATTACAGAGGTCCAGCCCTAAGTGTCCTCTGTAGCTGTAGTGGCCATGGTCAACCACAATACGAATAAGTATTTGTTTATTAAAAAGACATATAATATCAGTCAATTATACTACTTTGCCCTCCAGGGTTATCGGGCCTGGAGCCTGGATCCTGTCACAGCCGTCACTTGGCAAGAGCCAGGGTACCATTTGGACTGGTCCCAAGTCTATGACTGGGCTGACAGAAAACTTTTCCAACACAAACATATAAGAAGCAAGTTAGAGTCACCAGTTGACCTAACAAGTATCTCTTTTGGCCTGTGGGAGGAAGCCAGAGAAGTGGCGCCGCAAGTCATAATCCTGTATGCACTATACTTACATTTTTGTTGCCAATATAAATACATATTTATTATAAAAATAAAACTAACAACAGCTCAATAGCTTAATTCTCCGCAGTGTGTCTCCTCTTTCTGTTCTTGTGCTGCAGTCTATTGCATAGGCTACTCCTATAAACATCATGATGTATGCATTTGAAGCAAGGCATATGATTGGTGCAGCATAACTTGTAGCGACAACAGGTCAAGGGTTATTTTTTTAAAACATTTGTGTTGCCATAATTCAAAATATAGTAGTGGAATTGAGTTCATGGTGTGTTTCGGGGAAGATTTTATGAAAAAAAGTAAGCAAACGAAAACAGCCGAACATTTTACAGGCTTTCGCTGTAAAAGAGCAACCTCACAGCGATGCTCAAACCCGGCAGCAGGCTAATGCTGGAGCTTAGTCCGCCAGAATTAGCATGGCTAATATTTGTGATGCTGGAAGACAGCAGCCTTCTCTGTCAGGATGAAGTCCAGGAGCAGTGTCAGGCGAATGATAGTCCCATCAGCGAGTCCGGCCCAGAAGACTCAGACAGTGTGTGCATGCAGCAGCAAACTACGGTATGTGCCGCCTTACTTTCTCATGATGATGACATCGGCTGTATTCAGGCTGATGAGCTAAAAAAGGCATCTGCCTCCGTTAAACTTGAAGCCCTACAGTCCCGATTCAGGCCTCAAAGAGGATGGGCAGCGCCACTTCAGCACATTTGTAGCAAGAAACGTAAAATCCGGAGGAATTTTTTGATGAGAACCTTTATCCAACACTGCGGTACAGCAAAACTATACATGGCATTTTTGTGTTGCTTGCATGATATTTTCAAAGGAGATATAATTTTGAGAACAAAGGCACTTTGTGACTGGAGTAATGCAAAAAAAATCGTCACAAGACACCTTGCAACACCAGCACACAGTGCACAGCAGCGGGCCACTGGATGCATGAAAGTTGCGCTGGGAAAGAGCTAGTCCGTCTATGCAAGTTAGATCGGGCACATCAGCAGGTGATCGAACGCTATAAGCATAGATTAAAAGCAGTGATCGATCTGATAATCGTAAGTGGACGGCAAAATATACCTTTTCGGGGCCATACAGATGAACACTACAATTTTCATGCTAAAACAGTTTATTGATAATGCACCTGCATGTTGCAAAATACAACAGTCATCAAGTTCAGATCAAGCTTATCGAGATCTGTGGGAAACAGATTTTAAACAAAGTGGTTTTCTCTTTTGGCTGATGAGACCGCTGATGTCAGCAACACGGAGCAAGTGGTATTCGTTGTGCGATATGTGGATTCCTCCTCCAGCTTTTCAGTAAGAGAGGATTTTTTTGGGATTTTTTCCAGACAGTCTGGCTGCAGACCTGCACTGTCAGGAACCTTCGTTGCAGACCTGCACTGTTAGGACCCGCTCCACTGATAGGACCTGAAGATGATTCAAAGTCTTTCAAATAAAAGCGAATGTACCTGAAGTAAGTATTTCTCGAAAGCTATTTCGAAGCCTTTCAAAATAAAAGTAACTGTACCTGGAAATACGTATTTTTCGTCTCGTGTGAATATACTCTGTTATTGGGGACTTTATTTTATGTTCACATGGTGAATATGATTTATTTGCGTATTCATGTGTTCAATTAAAAAGGTGAAAAAATAAGTACACGTTTCCAGTTCTACAGGATAATAGGAAAAAATACATGTAAATATCAAGAGAAAAAATAGAGAAAATACAAAACAGGATGACCACTTCGAGGGTTATTTCACAGCTAAATAATACAAACTAAATGTACACCTTTTGTTATTATCCTCTAAAACATGAATTGTTTTACACCAGTATTTTAATTTATTCAGTAAAATGGATAGCTGCTATTTGGTTAGCAATACAAATTCGTTTTTAAAAAATCTGTTAAAACGCCTTATGTGTAATTGCATTATGCTTCTACACCCAACTAATTGCTGATTGTTCTTTGCTTTTATATCATTATTTATCATTGAAAATGAAACCTCACGCACTTTTGGATTAATTTACGTATTTATTTACACAAATCTTTAACACGGGCATACCTTGTGTGTTCCCAATTATTACACCTTATCCTAATCTATATAATAATTACTTAATATTGCTTTCTATACTGCTATTTTCTTACCTGTGCTGTCGGACCACCTGTATTTCCCAGGAGGGTGTGAGGGTCTCCACTTTGGCTGCAAACAAATGTTTGATAGCCTGCATCCATTCCGCTGCTTTTTACAGTGATCCACCACTTGGCCCACGGCACCGGTCTATAGAAAAAAAATCATTATTTGGATTTGTTTAAATAATTTGCTTATTCCAATCAAGTTGTCAGTGATCATACAGTGATCATTTTTGGGTGTTTTCATACATATCATAATACCAAAATGCCAACAACATTGAAAGCCTTCCCATGTCAAGCTTATTCCATAGATATATCTAAATAATACATCCACGGCTAACCCTAAAGTTAGCCTAGTTAGCGCTAGCCACTGTTACCATAACTACGATAACAGCACTTAATTTGCTTATACTAATCAAGTAGTCAGTGATCATACAGTGATCATTTTGGGTGTTTTCATACATACCAACGACATTTAAAGCCTTCTCATGTCAAGCTTTTCTCAAAGATATATCCAAATAATACACCCACGGCTAATCCCAAAGTTAGCCTACTTAGCACTAGCCACATTACCATAACTACAATAACAGCACTAAAAAATACCCAGGGTCCAAAAGTCATTTCTTTATAAGGTTACAGGGCAATATACAGTGGTAAATGCAATGTTCTATTGAATAAAGACTTCTTCTGTTGCTTCAAAAATGATGAAAAGTAGTCACTTGACTTTTACTCACCTTCTCTCCACACTCACTCTTTACGGCAAAAACATACAGCACTGCGTGAGAAAAAATGTCGCTTTGGGTCCTCTCAGTGGAGTGGGTCCTAACGGTGCAGGTCTTAACGGTGCAGGTCGGCAATGCACGGTCCTGACAGTGTAGGTCTGCAGCCAGACCCCTCTCATTTTTTTTCCCACTGCAGACACTTCAGGCGAGACCTTAACTCATCGTTTGTTGAGCAGACTGAGAGATCTGGATTTAGATCCTGCTCATATCGTCAGACAGGGATATGATGGAGCTGGGAATGTGAGTGGAAAAGTAAGAGGCGGGCATCAGAGAGCAGGACCCGGCTGCAGTGTCCGTTCATTGCAGAAATCACGCACTAAACCTTGTGATCGTCCATTTGTTATAATTATTTACAAGTTAATGCTAACATTTATCCAGAAATATCAATTTATGCTAACACTGAGATCAAAGATTTGATGTGTTTACTGCTTCAGCTAAGAAAGTTTCATTTTACAAAATGAACTGTGCTCTTGCTCCTGTCTGATATTTTTAGACTTGCTATTAGCTTTCAGTTCCTACTATTAGGCTGACTTAGCTGAAGTGAAAGTACCTACTGTTAACCCCCTGTACTGTGATTGACCTTTTCATGGCAGACATATCTTATGAAATCAGTCACAAGGTTGGATTTCAACATTACCTGTGATGTCACCTCCTAAGCCTGAAGTGTATAAGATCTTGTGTTGTACCTTGGTTCTTTTTATTTGGATGTGTGAGAATGTGGAAAACAACCTCACCAAGCTTTGACTCCCTAATGACTGCATACTCATACCAGCAGTTAACATTAAAGGCAGACATTCAGTTCAGGTCAAACCGACCCGGGTAAGGAAAACAACCGTGAGATTTGTCACACTCCAACTGTCAAAATATTCTGTTGTGAGGCAAACTAGAACTGTCCCAACCATTTGCTGTGAATAAAAGGTTATGTTAGACCATGCAGAAAAGTTTTTTGAGAGGAAGCTGCACACTTTGTCTGGAGGTGCAGAACAGAGCGCTCAGCAGCTGAGTGATTTTTACTAACTTTTGTATTGTTTCACTTATTGTCAATAAATGGTTGGCTAACCGATCTAATCTGGACTTGTGCCTTCTTCCAAACAGAACAAAACCTTCAACACATTCAAAAAAAATCCGTGCCATCCGAAACACCCTAACACGTGCAAGAAATAGTGGCCTTTATCACTGCCTCTCCAAAACGCCGTCAGAGCTTTCTGAACAACAGCAGCAACAAACACCTACAAAAATGTTCTGCAACCCGCTGGTCACAGCATGATGTGTGCCTGTCCTCTGTCATAGAAAATCATGACGAAGTGTTAACCACCCTGGCTGAGCTGAAAACGGATAGAGACGCAAAGTGCAGCTCCGCTGCGTCCTCCCTGATGCGAGCCATGGAGTCATCTGAACTGATTGTGTGTTTGATAATCACACTGGGGCTGCTTCACCTGCTGACACCTCTGAGCAATGGCTCACGCAGCCCCAACCGTGAATGGCCACTGGCCACGCAAATGGCACAGGGTGTTGTGACAGTGCTTGAGAAAAAAACGAGAAGGTTTGACCTATGATGAGATGTGGGAGAAAGCCTGCGCTCTGGCTACCAGCATTGACGTCACACCATTGTTGTCCCGCATGGCGAAAGCACAGGCCCAAAGGTCCAACACACCTGCTTCAAATCCCAAAGAGTACTGGAAAAGGAGGGCTTTTTTACCCTTTATTGATCACCTGACCACAGAAGTGATAGACAAAGTATGCCTTGCGCTGCCACGGCCTAAAGCCCAATACCTCATGCCTGACAGGTTGGCACAGCTGACAGACAATTTATGGCATGACATAAAGGAGGAGTATTGAGCTTTGATGCCCAGTGTTGACACCGCAGATGTTGAGCTTCAACTTTGGAAACAACAGAATATGAGCCAAACTGGCAATTATGACATTTGCCTGGCATTGAGACTTTTTAATGACTTATATCCAAACATAAGCACCGTGCTGAAGGTTCTTCCAACAATGCCTGTATCCACTGCAAGAGCTGAGCACTCATTCAGCTGCTTACGCCGGCTAAAAACATATCTAAGGAGTAGATAGAAGAGGAGACCAGCGTCTGAGTGGACTGGCACTGATATATATATATACATATACATACATATACATATATATACATATATGTGTATCTATATCTATATCTATATCTATATATATATATATATATATATATATATATATATATATATATATATATATATATATATATATATACACACATATATATATATATATATATCTATATAAATATAGATAGATAGATAGATAGATAGATAGATATAAATACATATACGTTTATGTTTATATATACATATATATGTATATATGTGTGTGTGTGTGTGTGTTCATATATACATATATATATGTATATATATGTGTGTGTGTGTATTTTATTTATTTTCAGTACAAACTTTGTAGGTAGAAATAAGCTGATATATATTTTTTGTTTAATAAAGACCCTTACATTGTCGGAGAGATTAATTAATCCACTTCTAGTCAAAAAAGCTCAGTTAAATAGCACAACACCTGAAAGCTAATTCAAGCGAACAACTCGAGTTATACTGACTTCATACCCAACTTTATTCAATCACCAGCCAGCATCCTAATATTGACAAGGTTCTTTCAGCTTCACCATTACTTTTTTTAAATTTTTAATTTCTAAACTTTTCACTTAAAATGTTAATTCCTGCCTTGCTATTTCTACCTATGTCTTGTTTATAATATAGGATATACACTGTGTGTATCTATTCTGTACTTGGAGAGTGAAGTGAACAGGCGCCAAATTCCTTGTATGTCTAACATACGTGGCCAATAAAGCTGATTCTGATTCTGATTCTGATCCTGATTTCTACCGTAGTTTATTTTTCCTGCTGTGGCCTGCCAACATCACCTGCATTGGGAGGGTCTCCTGGAACTGAACCCATTTCCCCTCACCAGTCATGCACATAGGGATTCAGGTTAAGAGGCTAAAGTCAGAAGCTAGTTATAGCTTTTACAAAGTTGTGACTTCAGGCCCCTACTGATACTGTTCAAAGGAGAGGAAGAAGTCCCAATGACCTGAGCTTGTTGTCTTGTGGCCAGAAGTACTCTATCACTTTTGACATACATGTAAACACACCAAAGGGCAAATAAATCATACTCTGATTCCTATTAATACTGCTATACAAAGAAAATGAGGAGTAAGCAATGTTAACAGTCGTTACAAAAAATAATTTACGTGGTTACCGTATTCATATTGTTTTGGTCATGAATATTTTCAGCTAATGTAGTCCAATGATTTTGAGTAAACACTCCTTATTTAACCTTGTATGAGTGGCTGCATCCAATTCAGTTTTGTTTGAATCATGATATTCTTTTGCATAAATAATTATGCCCTTCGTCATATTTTATGACCATTTTTAAATTTGAGATCCTCATATGCTGAAGAAACATGGCTAAAACTTGAAAGCCTTTTTGATATCCATCATTTTAATGACAGACATGAAAACACAGCTGACAAACTATCACAGGGATTACCAGAGTGTGGTTAAATACAATCCACTACATTATCAGTGAGACACAAAGGAGCATTGTGATTTGCCATCTGTGGTTTCATGATGCATCAATCTCATCATCATGCTCGGGCTGTTACAGGCTTCAAAATGTTCCATTTGAGTAATTTTGATTGTTGTGCAGCTGCCTGCTGCAGCTGGCATAAACAGGGCTTTGAGGAATTTGAGACCGAAAATACAACTATAATAACAGTAAAAATGTCTTTTTAGTTTAACTCCTTTGAAAGAGAATGTGGTTCTGGAACCTGTCAAGCTGAGAGAAAGGGCAGATAGGTGCTGCTTAAGGTGTAAAACTTTAAGAAAACACCACTGTGACTGCAGTAGCATCCCTGCTTGGGTTGCATTTGTTTACAACTGAAGATATATGACCTAAGAGCAGCAGCGTTCAACACTGAATTAGGACAACTTCATGTATTAGGTTAACCTTGCAGTCCAGATGGATCTGCCTGATTCAATGTCTGTAGATCCATCCTGCCAAGTTCTAGTCTACAATGACTGTGAGCGGCCCAAAGCGGGATGGCCAAACCCGAGTCCTTTAGAGCAGGAAGAGGTGGGATCTATGAGCGAGACCACAGCAGGAAGTGACTGTTTGTACAGAGATTAGCATAGATGCTAACAGCTTCAGAAGCAGTTTTATAAGATCTGGAGCACCTTTCTTCATTAAATGAAAAGCAATCAACATTAAAAGTATTTCTTGAGAGAAGGGATCTTTTTGCTCCACTTCTGACATGTTATGGTGACAGTTTGTTCTAGGAAGTGGCATACGTTTTCTGTTTTGCTCCGCAATGATCACACAATTACCTGCTGGATTTGCTATTTAAAGGTTCTGCAAATCCCCAAACACTTTCTATGGGCTGTTGCCTGGATGGACCAGTGAAATATACTGAATGGTCTATCTGGTGTCAGTTTAGTATGAGGTTGCTTTCACACATAAACTTTGGTATACTTGATTTGTTTCGAGGGTAAATTTGCAGCATTATTTCATTTTTCACCTGGTTTGGTTTGCTGTCACACCACTCTTTGTTAAGCGGAACAAAGTCTGTCAAACGTTGTGTAATTTAGCCTCCCTCCTCTACTTGGAGCTGTAGCTGCAGTCTTTGCTCACGCCATTGGCCCATTGCTGCCCTATTACCCAGAAAGACACAACTGGCTTTGAATAATAATATTTCTTTGCTTGAAGCAGTTCAGAAGTATTCTTTGCCATAAATTAAAGATAAAGCTGAATACAGGCTGCATCGGGTGGCACTTGCGTATTGACTGGAGTGATGTATAAACATATTCCACACAGATTTGTAGATGTCAGCCTGTTAAGAAGACTGGAGGCTCTCAGTGCTAGCATTGCTTACCGTAGCCACACACATGATATTATCAGTAAATGCTAAGTTAGCCTGCTAACTGTTGTGTTAATTCGCCAAGCCACAATTCATTTTCTTTTGGTCTGCTTGCCTTGTTTGGTCTTGTTTGGCTTGAATTGCTTTCAGACCCACTGTGAACCAAACTTTGGTCTGCTTGGAAGGGAACCAAGACCCCTGTTTTTTGGTGGACCAGAATTCATATGAGCTTTCATACGATCCAAATCAACTGAACCAGAGTTTGTTTGCTACGGACTAACTGTGTTGGGAAACAAACTTAAAGTGAATAAAATAAGCTCAGGTGTAAATGTGTAAACATAAGGTAAACTGAAGGCTTTATTTACACCCTGCTGCTTCCAACCATGGGCTGTAAAACATTGCATCTATTTGATTTTTTTTTTTTTAAGGCATTCATGTCCAACTGATTTGTACATTACACAGGCAGAGAGGAGTTCATGTCATGATAATATCTCTGGCTTATGTTGATATTCTAGTAAAGTAAAACATTTAGCTTATATTTACTGTCTCGGTTCCTGCAAGTGATTCGTCAAACTAAAGCTGCTGAGCAGAACAGCATCATTGTGTCCTGCATGATAAGATTTATCCAAATGATTATTCTCTCTAATCCCTACACGAACAACTCTCAGGGATCCTTGTTATCTTTAGATTTAACAATAAGTTGGTTGAAAATAATATCTGAGTACACATCCATTGCTTCCTGTAATCCCTATGGTGTTGTCAGCTGCTTTGAAGAGGGACAAACCTATGTTTTAGAGAGAGTTTATCACCCTGAAACCAGCTCAGAGGAGATCAGAGGCATGATTTTTTTTTGCAGAATCTGGGCGCTAATCTGGCTCAGAGCATGTGGGTTAGCTGGCCTGCCTTCTTAGTGAAAGAAGCATCATGCTCAAAACCTGACACCAATGTTTGCTAACGCACAGGATTAGCCACCTCTGTTTGCTTGCACTTTGAAGTTGCTGATTTGTTAGTTCTGCATTACTGGGCCTGAACGTATCCTTTGTTTTGGCTCGCCTCCCAGATGAGATTGTAGCTTCTGAGCTTTTTTTTATGATCAGGTGATTAAATGTGGTTTGAACTGCCTTGGTAAAAAAAGATGACCCCCAGTGTGATTAACAACACTCAGACAGCCACTTCACATTGAAGTGCTTATAGGCAGAGAGCTTTCACTGCCAAAGATTTAAAGTATATTCCTCTTAATTATAAAAAGGAAATGATTATGGTAATTGCAGTGGAAGCACATGAGGATCTCAGTGCATTCCTCCCCTTTATGAGCCAGTTGTGCCTGCCGGAGAGATTGCCTTCCATTTAGAGAATACAGATGTCCACATGTTTGTGGTCATAAATGCAGTGCTCTCAATAAAGCTCTAGCAGGTCACCTTGATTTCACCTGGCTAAGTCTGTTCATTTGTTGTGGCATCCACAAAAACAAAGCATGCACTGGAAAAAATGTTAAGAATTGGCCTGAAGATTTTACCAAGAAGAAAAAAAGTTTACTAAGTGTAACGACTGAGTGTCTGTTTTGGATTCTGAGGAATGAGGGTACAAAACTGGAATTCTCTAATTAACTCATTCTATTATCTGGCAATGAAACTAAGAGACAAAAATCTCCATGTAGCTTTCAAGCCTGCTTCAGATTCTACGTGGAGTAAAAGTACTGTATGCAAGTCAGCATCATGTAAAGTGCACTTGGGTTTGCCAGGCGCAAGGTGCTTGGAAGCCATCTTTACTTGCCAAGAACAGCAACCAAGCGTATATTATAACTAACTAACTTTTGTATAATACATTTAAATTTATATCATCAAAACAAAAAATACCAAAATATTGTGAGGTATTAAACAAAATAGCAATTCCTGTCTTTGTAGTTCATTCATATTCCCTGTTAATTTAGATATTAGGTACATGGGTCAAATATTTTACTACTGTTATAAACAATATTCATATGAGGAGGATGTGGTGTAGAGGAAAGTTAAATAGGTTCATGGTTGGTGACATCTATTTGTTTATAAGGAATGTTAAAAAAAGAGAACTTGTGAATGGATGGGGCATTTGAAGAAATAATCTCCTAGCTGACCCACAGCTTGGTGCAGATGCGGGGCCAAGAAACCAAGGATCTTGAAAGGTTTTTTCTCTCCTAAATCTGGTGAGATCCAATATTTTGGTGCTTTTAATTTTTTTAAGTCTGGTATACCATTGCTTTTGTGATCACTCGCTGTTTTTTGTGCTGTGTTTTTCTTTTTTTTTTGAGCTGAATTACTTAGTTTTTCTTGGACAAACAGGAGGAGAAAACTTTGGCGGATGTCCTCTAACCTTGATCTCTAACCTTTGACCTTGAAAATCGTATTAATTAATCCTTAAGTCAGGATGGACTATTGGGCCAAATCTGAAAAAGATACCCTAAATTTATCCTGAGATCCTGAGTTGGGACAGGAGAGACAACCCAAAACATTTCTGATTAAGGCATGAAAATATTGATGAGATGGCAATGTAAGATAAATCGCAAAGGCTGGAAGCAGTTTTTCATGTTTTGATGAAAATCTAACATGTCAACAGTTATAGTACTAAGTGAAAAACAAAGAACTGGAGGTATCTATACCCTGAGGTGTACAAACATGCATTACAATAAGATGTGTCCCACCATTTCAATCAAACTTGGAACTAAAAATAAAAAAACAACATCCTAGAGGATAATTTCCGTGCTGCTAGAATGACAGAAAATAAAAACAGCATTTGTACTGCATACCACAGCTTTACAGCTATAACAGACCACTAACCATAACACCATGTGCTGAATGCATTAATGCCTGACCCAGAGGAAATAACATGTTTGTTCTGTCAGAAACATGGTTTAAATATGCACCGCCTTTAAGTTCATGCAGCAGCAGCTTTGCACACACACCTATAGTATATTAAAACCCGCTGGGAGGCTAGGAAACATATTTCCTTAAGCCCTGCATTGTTCAAGGTATTTTTTTAACTGATGCTTTCCATTTTGATTAACTCCCCTCTTATTGACCAAACACTCTGAAAAACCTTTTTAAACTATTTGTATGAAAAGTTTTGTTGTTGAGTTTTCCAGGCTACTTTAAGAGTTCAGGTCCAGGGGTAGATGCAAACTGCAGTTTCATGGTTCCTCCCTCCTCTGGCTTCTCCTAACACATCAATATTTTCCATATGGAAGGGTTCATTTTCAGCCAAGTGCACGAGTTTACTCATACAAAAAAATGGACCTAAGAGCAGATGCTTAATGTATGCTTAAATATGTTTTTTACCCAAGAAAAGTAGTTTCAATGTCACTCTGAAAAAGTGAAAAGAAACAGGGAGAATAATGTGGAAAATAGGGAAAATATAAACTGAGAGAATAATGTCAAACTTATATCCACAGAGAGACCTGCGGGCTTTCATCACTACTCAGGCAGTGGGTTGCAGTTCTCTCATAGGAAGTTTCCACAGCATCACGGCATCAGTTCACACACCAGCCTTCAGCTAAAAAGGAAGCCACTATGCCCATTTGGTTACTGTTTTGACTGCAGTAAAAAGACAGATGAGGACAGTAATGGACTATGAAATTATCAGTGCCTTGTTGTATGTAGATCATACAGGTAATAACTTTAATATTTTAGTTAAATATTTTCAAATGCTAATCTAGAAAACATTTATCAATTATTCTTTAAATAATCATGCTCAAAGAACAAAAACCTCCAAGATGTGTCCAACCTTTTCGGATGAGTCATTGTCAGAGATGTTGGAAACTGCACTGTCATCAAATCCTTGAAAAAATTATATGAGCCACATCCAGATGCAGATCACTGAAAATTAACTCATAAAAATCGGACATTGCTTTTGAATTGTGGTTGAACAGAAAAATTAAAAAAAAAAAATACTGAAACTGGCCTGGACAAAATGATGGTACCCTTAACTTAATATTTTGTGTCACAACCTTTGAGGCAATCACTTCAATCAGGCGATTTCTGTAACTCTCAATGAGACTTCTGCACCTGTCCACAGGTATTTTGGTCCACTCCTCATGAGCAGACTGCTCCAGCTGTCTCAGGTTTGAAGGGTGTTTTCTCCAGACTCCATGTTTCAGCTCCTTCAACAAATGTTCAATAGGATTTAGATCAAGGTTCATAGAAGACCACTTCAGAATAGTCCAGTGTTTAGTTCTTAGCCTTTCTTGGGTGTTTTTAGCTGTGAGTCATTATAGTGTTGAAGGACCCATGACCTGCAACTAACACCAAGCTTTCTGACACTGGGCAGCACATTTTGCTCCAGAATGCCTTGATAGTCTTGAGATTTCATTGTACCCTGTACAGATTCAAGACACCCTGTGCCAGATACAGAAAAGCAGCCCCAGAACATAACTGAGCCTCCTCCGTGTTTCTCAGTAGGTACAGTGATCTTTTCTTTGTATGCTTCATTTTTGCATATGTGAATATAGAGCTGATGCGACTTGCCAAAAAGCTCCAGTTTTGTCTCAGCTGTCCAAAGGACATTCTCCCAGAAGCTGTGTGACTTGTCAATATGCATTTTGGCAAATTCCAGCCTCGCTTTTTTTATGATTTGCTTTTAACAGTGGTGTCCTCCATTAAGTCCACTTTGGCTCAAACAGTGACGGATGGTGCGATCTGATACTGATGAACCTTGACTGGGGGTTCATGTCTAATCTCTTTAGAAGTTGTTCTGGCCTCTTTGGTTACCATTCGTATTATCTGTCTCTTCAATTTGTCATCAATTTTCCTCTTGCAGCCATGTCCAGGGAGGTTGGCTACAGTCCTGTGGATCTAAAACTTCTGACTAATCTGTGCAACTGTAGTCACAGGAACATCAAGCTGCTTGGAGATGGTCTTATAACCTTTACCTTTAACATGCTTGTCTATAATATTCATTCTAATCTCCTGAGACAAGTCTCTCCTTAGCTTTCTGTGGTCCATGTTCAGTGTGGTACACACCATGATACCAAACAGCACAGTGACTGCTTTTCAGCCTTTAAATAGGCAGACTGACTGATTACAAGTTTGAAGACACCTGTGATATTAATTACAGGACACACCTTAGTTTAACATGTCCCCATGGTCAAATCACTTTCAATCTTTTCTTGGGGTACAATCATTTTTGTCCAGGCCAGTTTCATTTTTTTTTTTTAATAATTCTGTTGAACCACAATTCAAAAGCAATGTATGATTTTGAATTGTGTAAATTTTTATTTAGTAATACTTTTGTCAGTTTCAAGTTACTTCAGTGACCATGTGGGTTTTTCTTTCTTTAACGGAAGGGTACCAACAATTTTCCCCACATCTGTAGATGACTGATCCTTGGCCTATGTCTGACTTATGCTGAACATTTCATCAAATTCTGTTCTTACTTTTTTGGGTTATCCTATACAAAACAAACTAACAAATGCTGCAAAAACATTATCTCCTTGGAGGAGGCTATGATTCAAAAACACAGTCAAAAGTTTTTGATTGCATTTTAATGCAGTAGTATAAAACTAATAAATACTTAACACCTTATCTGCATTATCGTTTGGACCAGTAAGGAGATACATTTACTAAAGCAGTATTTTAGGTGTAAGATGAGATAAAAGAACTAGCAATGAAGTCATTATATTAATGTTTATCAATAAAATGATAGGAATCAGTTATGGTTCATTAATGATGAGTCAAGCATCTACTAATGCTTTTCCAATGCACCATAAACCATTCAACAGCTATGTTTATAAAGTGTCCAATGAGTGAATCAATAATGGATTATTCATCATGCTAAAGTAATGCTTCGCTCACTCATCAATAAAGCATTTTGCTGGAAAGATGTTCTTTGTTGTCCTAAAGGGACATTTGTTTTTACAGTCTGCACTAACAAGTGAACATCCACAACAAGTCATAACATACACCATATATGCACATGGACACAAGGACACACTGATGACATAAAAATACATAATAATCAAATAGCGAGAACTGGTGGGTAACTCAGGTTGTTATGCACTGCTTTGGCAGAAAGCACGAAGCTCCTGCTAAAGCGAGGTCCTCTCCATTTTAAAGTCCAGTAAAGTGATGTTAGGGTTGAGGGGTTGAAGGAGTCATTAGCTTTTGTTAGACCTACTTGAATGATGGTTCCTTAGTTAAGATTTTCGAGGTTACTTGTATGGGATTGGCTGATTGTGGAGGGAGAGTTTGTTTATAACTGTGTTGATAATAGATAATAAAAATAAATAATGTAGATAAACCTGTTAAGAATCAAATTATGCTGAAACAATGCCATACTAATGCTTAACTATAACAAAAAAGTCAGGAATCATTTCCAGTCATACTTGTGAATCTATATTGCATTTTATTATCTTCACCATCGCTGTTGTAAATGCGCCACAAAAAAGCTAAATTTACTATAAAAGGTTCTGTATCTTTCTTTCTTTTACATACTCACACACATAAACATAAGGTCAACCATCATAGGGTTTGTATTTAAAAGGTGAATGGGTATTTTTATTTGTTTGAAAAGGCAGACCCTTTCAACTCTTAATTATTAAAATTTAATAACAAAAATAAAACTCACCTAACTACAGCTATTTACCACCTGGCAGCCTATTAGGCAACCCCCTTCCCCCTGTTGCTGCCTTGCTCAAACCATCCATCTCTGGATTGACTATGTTTAAAAGTATTGGACTGGCCTTGTTCATGGACAGTGTGTATTAGCCTGCTAACCTCCCCTGGATACATGTCCACAGTGATTTAGTGGAGCTGAGAGCCATGAATTTCAGTCAGGCAACTGAGAAGAAGGGACAGAGATTTATGCTTTTGTTTACGAGGGCTATAGGGACCTTAATGTGGCAGTAAAGTGAAAAGGTGGAGAAAAGCAGAGGTTTGCACTCAGATTGTGTACTTGTGTTTCTTATTTCTGAATAAATAAATGAGTGTAATAAGTCAGTATGAGTGGATTCCAGATGTGCAGTATTTGAAGTGTCTATGTTTAAATCTGGTTTACACATAAAATAAAGCTTTGTAGATCACTGAGGCATGTTTAGTTTTATTTTTGATTTCCTGAAGTATGAAAACTTATTTATGAGGACTGAGAGCTGTGGAACATAAATCAACATGTTGTGTGGTAATAATTTGGGATGCACATGTATAGACAGCTACATGATTAAATCTGGACATGATTTACAAGTACCAGGTATACATGTTAAAATATTTCTTGAAATGTTTTATCAGTGCAGGCCTAACAATCCATTTAAATGCCCCTTGTCACACAGCAGCCCACAACTAGAACCCACTGTAGCTCAGCTTAGTCAAAGCTGCCCTCCTAAAAATGCCCTCTTACCAGGATATAAAACAAAAGACAGTGGATGCTGTGGGATGAGTGGATAACATCAGTTGTGTTTTGAAGGAATAGCGTGGTATGGCAGTATTCTGATGTAGCTGCATTCAACAATATGGATGTTTAATTGTAAGATGAACTAAAAGTTATCAGTGCCAAAACAGCTATAACAGCATTTGACACATGGCAAACCAACTTGTTTTACTTGCCGACACTATGATCCTGTGATAAAACACTGTTCAATTTTGTTTGTTTTCTGAATGCACTCTAGAAAAGGTGATTTAGCTTAGTTTTAACTTGTACTTAGCCAGATTTGAAATTATCTAGGGAACACTCCAATAACAATAATCAGGTAAATTTATATTAGCTAGTACCTGTGAAGATTTTTAAGTTGCTGGAGCCACTGGGGTAGAACTTAGAAACAAAAAGCCAATGTTGAAGACACAACGAGGGAATTATCTGTGGACCAGGGTGTTACAATTTAAATTGTCTGGAGCAAGCTGCACGGGTTAAAAAGCATGTGTCCCTTTCAAGATGCATTCTCATTTATAACATGGAGAACTTAAATGTTTGTTGTCCAAGCCCTTCCTCAGACACTAATGTGTGAAGCCACTGAGAAAAGTGCTTAATGACCAAAAGTTGCAGAGACTTTAAGCTGCAGGAAACTCTCTTCAAGGAACCAAACAGTTGCTGTGACCACTAATTGTATGCATTCATTATTGTATTAAGAAAATAATAGTTGGTCACAGCATATAAAAGGACTGACAGGTTGAGCTCAACATTTGTTGCCTATCACAGTTAGTCAGTAAGTATAAGGGAGATCCAATTCCAATGACTGGGTTCAAATTACCCACAAGATAAAATCATTGTAGGGCCTTGCCTGGCCACATTTTACTTTGAATTGCGTTGGCATTTCCGTTAAACCAGAATCCTATAAGGAAGGTCAAAATAAGGAGGAAAAGCTGTTAGACCTGCTGGCTTGTTAGTTTGTGGCTTATTTGCCCATATGCATTTGTGTTGCAAGTGACTTTACTGTGCATAGATGGGATACCTGGGCAGGAGCCTCGAGATGAGTCTTTTTTGCAGCTTTTCTTCCTTATATTGTGAAGATCATGGACTTTGATGTATTTGTTGAGTATTTGAGTGGTGCTGGTTTGCTGACAGTGAGCTCCAGTAGGACTAGAAAAAATTAATAGAGAGATCAAATACAATGTGAGTAACTGACCAATCAAAAGCCATCAGCACTGCCCCTTCCCCAGACCTATGGAAAGCACTACATCCAGGCAGAGGTTTTACTTTTTAAGCTGGATTTATTAGCCTGAGACTAAATTTAGACCTGGTCCCTGCTTCAAACAAATAACTCAAAAAGTTCACAGTCCTTTATTTGAAGAGGATGTCTTTTATTGTCATTTTTTAAAAATTCTATGTGCCAAGATAAAACATTTAACCGTTCAAGGAAAGGAGCAAAGTCAGGGACGGATCCAAAAACTGTTAATTTATTCACCTTAAGGAAGCATGTCTCCATTGTAAATGAACCAATAAAAAAGGGTTCTTCACGATATTCATCCATCAACTTAATTTTGATAAGCTCACCGTTCATCACTGAAAGCACCTCATAAAAGATACCAGACCAAATATCCAACAAAGGAGTGCTTCTAACAGAGTGGCGGTCAGATCATTAGCCTCCACTGATGCCCCCTTTAAAGGCATTACCCTTCATAAATGATAGCCCTGTTCATTAGTGATAGTGCATAAAATAAACTGCTTGACTGCTGATGGGAAAGGCTCTCTATCAATGGCCGCACACGTCCTAGACCCTAAGGATCATTACTTGGAGAGAAAAGACAGTAAAGACAGGTCACCCATTATCTTTCCCTTTATGCTTAAAAAGACAATGACAAACATCAATAACGTGTCCCGACAAGAGCAAGACCTGCAGATCACAGCTTAACATGGTGTTAAGCCAAGACATTTAGTTCATGCTTGCCTCACCATTGTAGCCACTCAACCAAGAATATGGCTATAAATTTCTACTCATTTTTAATGTTTTGTGAAAAAAAGCACATAATCTCCTCTTTACTCACCTACCTTGTCAGCACATGTTGACAGCTTTAGCAAAAGACTTTCATTTTAATGGCATCATGTTCTAGCAAACTCCAGCAGTCCTACCATTTAGGCTCAAACTTTCTCCTTCTGTTTGCAAATTCTGAAATTCACTCCCTGTTTAAAAAGTCACATTTGAAAGTAACTGCAATTACTTTCCTTAAAGGGATTGGACATTAGTTCTCCAAATACAACATATGAAACAAGACAAGGCTACTTAGCAGTCGTTTTGAAATTATTCCATTTACAGCAAAACCAAAAGCTGTCTTTCCCAATTCAGTCCTAAACCTTGATATGGTTTAAGTGGTCCTGTTCTGAGTTATGGTGGTTTAGCATTGAATGTGGTAAGATAGGAGTTTACTAGTAAAAGCTTGGTAAACAACCAGAATACTGACGCTGATGCTTTCAATACTGACCCTGTCAACTGTGATGAAGCAAAGACTACTGTTGATGAATTTCATCCAATAGCTTTATAGCAAGGGCAGCAGCATGAGTATGCCTGTTTGCATAATTAACTAGAAAGCACTCAGAGAGCACAAACCTCCGCCAAGGTAGCTCACATATTGCTGTTACATCTATAAGCAATAGTTGCATGATAAATTTTCCAGCACAATATGATTCCTTGACCCTGAAAACCCACATCTAGCACTCTGAATCACGTTGATATCATTATTAGTTAGACAGTTCTTGAGCAAAAACGATCATTCGTTAATGGCAATTGTAACAGCTCCCGAAAATTTCAGCAAAATCCATCCAGTAGTTTTTGCATGATCTTGCAAAAAAAACAAACAAAAAACAAACAAACAGACATAGGCCGGCAAAAGCATAACCTCCTTGGTGGAGGTAAAAATTCAGCATTGCTCAAGCTTTTTTTCTGTTAATATTCTCAAGAAAGACTTTTTTCCCTAAAAGCCACAAAAGTCGAGGCCCTATTTTTTCCATCAAGTGAAATTTGGGATAAAAAAAAAAACTGATCAAAGCAGATATCCAAATAATTGAACATGTTTAACATGCTTATTAAATAGACCATTTAATATAGACAAGGGCAGTGGGGTCAGTGTTTTGTCTTGCACATGTTTATGTTTTTGTGGGATTTAGTGATAGTTTGGGTCTCTTCAGAGCTTGTTGCAGTGAGTTGTAATCATTTTGTAACTGTGAAGGCGTATGACAACATGGAGGCACAGGTGTAGACATACAAAATGTTTTTTTACTATAGAGATTCATTGTACAAATTTGAATTGTTTCTTTAAAATCAATAATATATGACATAATAATAAAGTATGGACTAGGGACCAATGATTTTATAAACTTCTAACCATACTAGTTTACAAGAGAAAACTTGTGCAACAATTAGTGGCAAAGTGTAAAATCATTTATTGTTGACAGAGCAGAAAAGCTTCCTCCCATCAAAACTGCAGTCCCTAGAGTGTCCACAAGAGGCTGGCTGCAGATACTCAGGCTATGTCCACACATGCGGGTATTTTTGGAAACAGGGGTTCTCCTCCTCCTACTCAAAAATAATCAAATCCACTCACATGTTTACTGATAGGTACTTTGGTGTTCAGTTAATGCCACCATAGGGCAGTATATACATAGAAAGGTTTCATTTTACGTTGGGCTGGATACAAATAAAGACATTTTGACTACAGTATAAAGAGTAAGAGTTCATATTAATATAACATGAAGTATTTAAAAACATCGTCTTCATAAAAACACAAAATGCATTCATGCACTGCAAATGGTGTTTGAAATTTTGAGTTTTTGTCGCATTTTTATTTTTACAGTGCAAGTGGAATATGCTGTAAGTCATGCATAACTGGGATAAACATGACTGAAGCCAGTGGATTGTTGCTATTTGTCAGGGGGCTTGAGACCCACCTCAGCTCCACCTCTTCATCTGTATCTTGACTTTCCTTTGGGATCAAGAAAGTATTTATCTATCCATAGCTGTAGACAGGGTTTCAGATATGGTGACCAGAATGAAGTGGCCTCTGCAACCAGCTTGGATGACGTTACCCTAATATGTAATACCAATGGATCAAAAGTTGGGTCAAAAAGTCTGTAAGGTACATTAGCCCTAAGGGGGCGTTAATCAATTTGTTTACTCCATAATGCCATATAAGCATTTTTTTCATGAGTATGTGTGAATGACCTGTCAGGACTTGGTGGTAGCGTTCTTGTTAAACACGTTTACTTTGTCACGTCTCTTTGCTCAGATTTATCAGTTCTATGTGGTAACATTATTATTAAAATGTCAGAGTTGTTGAAAATTTCCAGAAATGTGGGTTGGGATTTTTCATTATAGAGGTAACAATGGGTCTTGAGGATGGTCCAGGGAAGAACTACTACCGTACAGAGTCTGCTTCCAATGTACACAAGCAAAGGCTGATAAAATGTTGATGGTGTGACTGTAATCAACCACATGATTACTGAATATGATTATTGGTAACAGGAAAAGGGATGTTTCCTTTTATGTCACACACAAATTCACTTATGCATGCATTTATAGTCTAAGCAAAAGCAAATTTCCCAGATTATGTTTCAGTGGTCTAATCTAAAAGAAAGGTTTAGAGATTCCAGCATAAATTCCAAAAGCCTGACACTTAACACTGGAGAAAAAATTGTTTTAAAACCAAGGTAGCAGCTTAAAGTTTGTGCAGTCTATATCTACACTCATTTTGAGCATCAAAACATGACTGAAAATCAATCTCTTATGCTTCCCTCTAACTTTTATTAGTTTTTGAACATACAGGCAGCAGGCAATCTTGGTGACAGCTTAAATCAATATAAGTTTGAGCGGATGATTGCCATGGCTCTGCCTCCTAAATCAGTCTTCTCAAGTAACTAGCACAGTAAGAATAATGTCTGCAAGCCTGTTTCTGAAGAGGACGTAAAGTTAATATGCTGTGCTTCAGACACAGAGTGATTAAGAAAAGCACAGAGGAAATGGATACAGGAAAGATTGTTGGCCAACAGGTCAACAGTCCTTTCCCTCCGAGAAAGAGCGGCAGTAAGAATTGGCTGCATGTTTGTGGAATTTGAGTACAAAGCAGAGCAGATACAGACATGTTTAAATGTCATTCACAAAGCAGAGGCAAAGTGCACTTTATTTGTACTGTAAACATATACTGTACATTATGTAGATATAAAACAATAGGCTCAATCAGCTTTTTTATAATGTTTTATTCTTATGCCCTGAATGGATCCTTTGAACATGTTCCTCCTTTCTTGTTTCTGGTACTAAAAGCTCCTATCATGTTTTTCAATCTACCTTTAAAGGTAGAACAATGGTGTTTACATTTAAGACGAGTTAAGGAAGGGAAGCTGATTACAACAATATGTTCATTGTCACATTCCAGGTTTACAGTGCGGCTTCCTGTATCCCTGCTGCAGAAGTTTCCTACAGTAAAGCAGGACTGACCCTTGGCATAGGCAGTATAGGTAAATGCTGGGGGTGCTATACATCCACTGAGGGGTGGGGGAGGGGGGCACCTATGGCAGAAGTAGGTTAATAAAAGAATATGAGGATAAGAAGAGGAAGGAAAAGTGGGGAATGTGTTCAACTTTCAGGCTGAAATATCAAGCAATGTTATCCCATCTAATAACTTTATTTTTCTATTTAGTGATGTTTCCAAAGAAGCCAAGAGTACATAACCACACCACCTGCTTTTAAAATGCCCAAATTCTTCCTCCCATCATGACTTCATCAAATCAGAGTCCCACAGTCAAAAACACTCTTTTTTCATCTGTAAATAGTGTTAGTTTAGACACAGGATCGACTTAAAATTTTATTTGTGTAGGAGTAAGTTAATGTACCTGAAATGAAACATGATGAAACATTCACCATCTGTTTTGATAGTTTTAAGCACTACCACTGAAAATGTGTACGTCTAAGATGGTTTTCACACATTTGCACATCTCCTTTGGATCATTTCATGTTCACATGGCAGAATTTTAAAACGGGCCGAGAACAGACTGAAGAGCTGACATTACGTCATTGTGTTGCAACCTCTATTCCTATGAGTACAATAATAATAATGTATACTAAATGTCCAATGTAAGATTTTACAGATCTGTATATTTATCAATGTGGGACACACCTTGTGGTTTTAGTGTAAACCAAACTCCCTGCAAAAAGAGGGGCTTTGAAAGCTTGCTGGCAGACCATGCAGGACACCAGATAGCATGGGCACATAACACCTGCAGAAGTGTCCACAGGGAATCCGTCAGTGATGCTTAAAAGGCAGAAAGAAGCTTTAAAAAGGATTCATTCTGCTGCTTGAATGGGCCGGACTAATACAGTCTGTAAATCTTAAGAACTTTTGAATCAGTCCATGCTGTTGCATTTTGTGATGATCTGCTGTAATTTATGCTGACCTGTTGATGTTTTCTTGATATGTTGTGCATGTCCACAGAAAGTGACTCTGGGGGATTAAGATCCTTATTATTAAGAAGGGCCTTGTTTTCAGCCTGCTGCTGTGCAGTTATTATTATTATTGCTGCTGCTTGTAGTACTACACCAAAGTGAAGAGGTAATCTTTCACCAAGTGTCATTTCCTGGTGAGCTTATGTCCTCACTACAAACAAACTACTCTAGGGGTCAACTGAAAACGAGCCAAGACCACCTTCTTCAGGCAAGCTCACCACAGTGGTTTGTGCTAAAACAGGGATCAATTGCTGTTTTCATATATGTTCAAACTAATCATGCCAAATCTGGAATCCCCACTTCTATATATTTTATCTGTCATTTTCTTTTATGATTGGTGTAACATGCTGTAAAATTGTATTACATGCCATTGGTTTCAAGTATAAATATGAATCAACCAAGTATCATAAATAAGGCAATCTGAAAAAAGAGTTTGGTGGTTTGGGATTGAGTGATTAATTTTTTCATACATGTATATATTTGAGTTAACAGCCTTCTGTGTTGGTCAAAATATTTTGAGCAGATTTTCCTTTTTCTTGATGTTGACTATACAGAAAATCTTTTGGCCTAAACTGATGCTACAATCAGCACTTTGCTGTTAAGAATAACAATACAGAATAGTATCAGGTTTCTGCTATTTTTTTTATTGAAAAAACAAAACAATTGTTTCTCAACTGCTCACTTCTGTGAGCACACATTTTAAATATCTGCATCCTCCCCTGATTACAGAGAAAGATCAGAATTTTGCACCTTCACTCAAATAATGACAATATGTTAGATACAGGGCGGCACAGTGGCGTGGCAGGTAGTGCATGTGTCTCACAGCAGAAAGGCTGCTGGTTCAGTCCCCGAGTTGGTGAGGGGATTTCTGTGTGGAGTTCGCATGTTCTCCGTATGCATGCATGGGTTCTCTCCAGGCCCTCCGGCTTCCTTCCACAGAGCAAAATCATGCTCTTTAGGTCAACTGTCGACTCTAAATTGCCCTTAAGTATAATTGTGAGTGTGAATGGTTGTCTGTCCATCTATGTGACCAGCTGGCGACTGGTTCAGGGTGTACCCCACCTTTTGCTCAAAGTCAGCTGTGATAGGCTCCAGCGCTCCGCAACCAAAAAAGGGAAAAAGCAAAATACATAATAGTAATCATATAATAATAAGGATGGATGGATGATGGATGTTAGATATAAAATTTTAAACTATTTTTCTGTAAGTGTGTGAATATTGTGATGGTGGAATAAGCTTCAAATTAATGGGCACCAAAACCTTGGTTAGGGCGACACATAGCTTAGGGCTGGCTCTATAGTAAAAGTTTTTTGTAATTTTTAAGTACAATTGGGACTATATAAACTTCTTCTTCCTATCAATACTTTTTGTGCCAAAACTTATCTTGCAGATTTCCCTATAGAAAAAACTTGAAGAAAATCAACTTTAAAACCACACTACAGCCGTGCTGTAGCATCAATTTATGTTCCTCTGTTTTATTGCTTTGGTGTCACGGGGGAGAGGCTCTGGCCAATTTAACAAATACAAACTCATCAGAAATGTCATTTAATCCATTCAAGAAAGTTTCTTCTTCAGGCTTGAGGGCTTGATAAAAGTTTGGAGACAAAGTCTGGAGCTAAACTTATCCCTGTTTGTTAAAAGTTTATTCTTTGTGCTGGGAGGTACCAACACATTTCAAGCTGACAGTTGAACTGACAGGCTTTACCAGCTGGGCGAGGCATCAGTTGTTTACGACTGTGATTATATCCCATTGTTGTCAGTCATGTTGCCATCTTGTTAGTGTGAGGTTATAAAATTCTACACTTAAAATCATAACAGTCTCATAATCAAATCTACTTCCGTAATTAAGTTTATCTCCTGCACAAGCTCGTGCATGCTAATAAGAAAATAAGTTTTTTCTCTTACCTCTTGATTCTCTGTCTGTCTGCTGGTGAATAATGTCTGTCTTGTAGTATCTGTCCAGAGCTGTTTGTTATCTCACACTCTCTCTCTCTGCTCCATCTGAAGCCCAGCATCACTTCTTTGAGCTGCTGAGTCACTTCCTCCAGTGAAAGCTATTGTCTCCAAGATACATCTACTTCCTGTCTTAAGTGGAATAATAAATTAACTGCTGTCAGACAAAGTGCTTTCACTTCTGTTCTCCACATCTGAGAAATGTTTGGATCTGCTGTACTAGGTGTAAGCCAGGCCCTGTTAACAACATGTATTTTCTTAAACAAAATGATTTAGAGTCAATATCAGAGGTTTTTCCCCAACTAAACAAGCTTTTTCAGATCAGCTCATTCTTCAAATGTGGACAGAAGAGTTTGGATGAAGGGTAATGAAGGGTATTCTGGCCTTTTTTTTTCCTGAGGGCATAGGGTTATTTTAAGCCCATTACTATTTTTAAGGAATGTTTAAAAAGTCCTGGATGGCACAGTCACACGGCAGGTAATGCACATGCCTCAAAGAGAGAAGTTTGCTGGTTTGCATCCCCATGTCTGGCAGGGCCTCTCTGTGTGAAGTTAGCATGTTCTTTCTGTGCATGCGTGGGTTCTTTGTGGGCACTCCAGCTTCCTCCCACTGATAAAAAACATAATCATTGGGTTGATTGGTGACTCCAAATTGCCTTTAGGTATGAGTGTGAGCGTGAATGGTTGTCCGTCTATCTATGTGACCCTTCAATCGGCTTGTGACCGGCTCAGGATGTCTCGCCCAATGACAGCAGGCAGCTCCCGCGTCTCCGAAAGGGATAAGCGGTATAGAAAATGAATGAATGAATGAATGAATGATTAAATAAATAGTACGCCTACTAAACAAAAATTCTCTTTTACCAGTAAAGGTTTTTGGTGCACTAGTGCGCAAGTAGGCCTTAAACGTAAAGCAAAATCGCCTACTAGTTAACAATTTTATGTTACTAGTACTACAAATAAAGCTTTGAATTTTTAACACATTTTAAGTAGTACTACTTGTGATTGTAATATTTTAGAAAGCCAATGGGGAGCCAGAATTTGCTTCTCTCCGCCCCCTTATTAGCATATAAGGCTAACTAGTAGTACTAGTGAACATTTTTAAGTCTACTAGTAGTACTAGTAGACCCAAAATGATCTACTTGTAGTACTAGTAAACATTTTTTTGTTTTGTTTTAAATGTTTTTTATTGTGAAGAGTGGCATCATGATACATGTCAACCAGAAAAAAAAAATTTTCTCTTCCTTTTTATCACAAACAATATGAACAACAGTGAGGATAGATACTAATTATTTGGATTTAAAAAAAAAAAAAAGTAAGAAATTATCTTCACATTATACAGTGAACACAGGACAAAACGAAAAATAAATAAGTAGAGAAAAAAAAAAGTACACATTTTTAATCTACTAGCAGTACTTGTGACATTTTTTGCTTCACTAGTAAAGTCTGCTTGCCCACTAGTCAACCAAAATTGAGTACATGTACTCCAAATTTGAGTAATAGTAGAACTTAACTATGGTTGATATCACCAATATCAATTTTATGCAAGCAGCCTCGCAATCAACCGAGCTAAGTATATAGCTTACTATAAAGTTTATCAACTGAATTAGATTCAGTTAACTATAATGGATTGTGTCAACAGCTATCTAGCTTGCTTACAGATAGTAATTTTATCTCTCTAATAAGAAATGTATTCTCTCTTTCAAGGTACCCTAAACCGTATTACAGTTGTCTTACAGAATTGTCATCTTATTTTCCTAAGGTAAAGTTGGAACAATCGTTAAAAAGAATAAATAAATAAAATAAAAATACATCTACTAGGGGTGTCCCGATACAACGTTTTCACCTCCGATACGATACCGATATTGCAGCCTTGACTACTGGCCGATACCAATATCGATCAGATACGATATCAGCAGGAATCATACATACTTTTATTACTTATTTTGTAGTATGGACTGTAAGAAAAGGCTTGATCAAGTGAGATTACTCCAACAGAGAACAGTTGTCAGCAATAGTAGGTATGAGAAAAACTGACCCATTTGTTATTAGCCAGTGGGTTAAATAAAATTTTAGCTTAAACATTAGAACATACTACAGTTAAATAAAATAAATAAAAAATAAATTAGAAGACCCTGAAAAGTAACCTAAATAAATCCAATGAAAATAAAAACATATATTTTTAAATTGCAAAATAACTACTTTGTTTAGCTTAAACATAAGCATATTCTAAAATAAATTAGAATGCACTGCTTGTATCGGAGAGCTAATGTCGGAGATTTAAGATGCGGGCCGATATAATCCGATATTTGTTTTTTTGCTGATATCGGACCAATATCCGATATCAATATCGGATTGGGACACCCCTAACATCTACTAGTTCTTCACAAAGTACTTTTATGCACTTGGGCCATTCTGACCCATGTGTGTAAACTTGATTTAGAAATACAAAAGGTGTGATTGTTCATAAGGGGAGGAAGGAAAAATAAAAATGATGATTTGTACATAACAATAACAAGTAACTTAGTGCATACTTGTAATAGTTACTGATAAGAAAAAAATATATTTCAAAGATATATAACAGAAACACTCAGCCACACATGAAATAACACAGATAATGGATATGGCTAATTTTGACCCATGTTGTGCATTAGAGGTAATGATTAAAATAAGGCTTTTTACACAAAAAGGAAAAGGAAGGGAAAAATAAAATAAGGATATAAGACGGTAAAAAACAAGTTAATTGAGAAATACCTTGAAGACTGAATGATGAAATTAATTTATTGCAAAGATATAGATAATAAAAACGTTGCACATCAAACAAAATCAATCAATGTGATTTCCTGGTATAAGGTCATTCACCAGTAAAGATTTGAATGTCAGTTATCTGTTATATAAGAGACCACAACTAATCATCTGATGTTTTGGTATTTCTACATTTGAGGTTTTAATTTTAATTAGATTTTAATGTTTGATACCTCTTTCATTTGTTTTTGTGTTAACTGCTACAGTTTCTATCTGTGCCTGCACTTTTCTATTAAAGTTACAATAGTGATGAACATAACTGTCATCAAAGTAATGGCTGGAAAACTGCCCTAAAGCAAGCACAGAGGAGTGTGTATGACTGCAGCTCTGCGACCTGGTCTCAACTCTGAGAGGTAAACATGTAGGGCAAATAAACTCTGCCATGTTTCTAGATAAGAGAGATGCACCACCCAAAGTTGGATGGATGCCATATCTACCTATTAGACCAGGCTTCCTCCAAAAACATGTCCAGTTATCTATGAAGCCCACATCATAGCGGTTAAACGACAACATGCATCTACACGTCATCACTGGTCTGATTTGGGAGGGGGCCAGAGAAAACTAAGTGTCTGACATCGTTCAAACAAATGAACATACCGACTCCACATTAACTTTAGTGACTTCTGACTGATGATGCCGGGAATTATTAGTGCCTACAAGAATGATAATCTTATCGAACCTATGGCCCCGGGGATACACCCAACTATGCCCCCTGACTTTGCTACCTTCCATTTCTCACTTTAGAGTCACCAATAATCAGAGTATGACCCTGCAGTTGTGTTGCCAAATGGGAAAAACCTATGAAACATGAATTAACTGACTGGGGTACCCAGTGGTTCTTCAACTTACAGCTATGCTTGCTATGCTTGCTGGACAGTGACCCAGTCATTAGCTGGCTGACTAACAGCTGGCTGGCTAACTATGGCTGCAAATAAAGGTTTGTCTCAGAGGTGTGGAGCAAATCCTTCAGATTGGTAACCCATGCCTCCAGAGCCAAAAACATGCTACACTTAATACAATTACCATTATCAGGAAAGGAGGATGAGGAGTAACTGAACATATGGCACACCTGGCAGGAGAGAGCAGGAGTGGAGGAAGGGATGGAGAGAGAAGCCATACTTGGCATCTAAATGCTGGGCTAGGCTAAGCTAAGCTAGAAGCAGAAAAGAAATGGACTGAATTACACAGCCTCTGGGAAGGAAGAGTGCTTTTACTCAGCCATAGTACTTTTGAAAGTATGTTAATCAACAAAAAAGGTGTATTCGAGAGTTAAATATCAAATACCAAGTAGTTGTAATTTGCGTTAGCAGAACAAGACTACACGCGACACAGTATTTCACTGTTTCATGGTTAAAATTGTGTGGTTTGAACTCAACATTATGAAAAGCAGTTGCTTCAGCTTGTCTACCTGGTGTGAAAGAGAAGAGCATTTGGTAGACGTGATTGTGGTCACAAAGAGACTCCACTTCAGGGATGGAGGGAGGACAAAAGGAGGCTGCTTTTCCTGTCACACTTGTTCAGTATTCCTCTCCTCTCTTTTCTCTGGCTCCTCTGACTTTGTTCACTTTCCCCAGCTGTCCACAGGAGGCCTCCTGACAAAAATGAAGGGATTTCTATGCTAGTAGAGTATTCTGTCATCAATCCTATTTGCCATGCTTCAGTCCCTGCCTGCCTCATTCTCTCTCCCTCCATCTATCCATCCTTTCCTCAGTCCACCCTTTCCCATCCATCTCTCCTTTTTGGCTTGCAGCTCAGTGAATTGATTGCAATGAGCTCATGGAAAAGGCAGCCTCTGGGGAGTGGCATTGTAGCAGCTAGCTGCCAGGCCTTCTGTTTTAATAAAAACCTAAAGCCTAGGCAATCACCCCCTAGAGTCTTTGTATATACCACCACACATGACACACAAACTGTTTTCACACTTGTACACCTGAAACGTTCTAGAAAGTTCAGAAGTTTTGCCCATAAAAAATTTCTGCATTGCTTGTTTACACTTCTTCCTCACATCAGAAAGGTTTCTCTGCAATGGACAGTCATGGGCACGATTCTTGCAAAATTCAGTGATCTGTTACTGGTTCCTCTTCTGAGAATTGTCATCTTCAACACACCAAAGCTACACCCATGAGAATAGCTGCAAGCTAAGCATCAGCAATACTGTGTAAGTAGCTTGCTACATCCAAGTCATTTTCAGTAATTTCACTGATACTATGATGATGATGATTTATATAATTATTGTTAATTTTATTGTCATTATCAACATAATTATTGTTGGTACCATTATTACAATTTTTATTATTGGGGGCTCAGGCTTTGACATGAGCCACTGTCCCCATAGCAAAGCCACCTGTGCCACCTATGCTCCTCCGCGTGTTTCTTTCTTTCTTTCTTTTTTCATCATCTTCAGGACAAAATTTTGCTGCACTTCTCCTCCTAGGGCTTTGAGAAAACCCCCACAAATGATATATATAAATATGTGGTTCATTCGGGAATGGTGTGCTGTGATTTTTCTAAGTGATTCCCGAATTTTCGTCTGAGTTATTCACAAAAAAAGTCCCATCTGAAATGAACGGGGAGACTCCCCAATCACACAAAAAAAACATTTTTTCTCATCACTTCTGCTTCACCATACTTTCACCTACAGAGTTCATTAAAACTTTAAAAGACAGCCATTGTTATCCCCTCTTCAGGAATGTATCAGTTATGACGATAGGGTTTACGATTTTCGGTAGGGGAGTCTTCAAGAAACCCCTGCATCGACCAAAATCATCTGAAAATTTGCCAGCTAGAGTGGATGACAGCATCAGGCAGAGTGTAAGGGAGCTGAATCTTAAACCTGAAATCTTTGCAAACAAATTGCAATAACACTGAAACGATACATCGGAGAGGAATAATTTTTTCATAGAAATGTTGGAACCGTAGGCTTTTTTCTTCCAGATTTCTTCTGGTGCCACCCACGTCTTGCTGTGTGCCTACAAGTTGTACCTTGTAAAAATGACTAATCAGGCTTTTCAACAATATAAAATAAAATATCAATTGGTACTATTAAAGGGGAGAAATAATCAATCAAAATAATGTTTCCAACCTTTCTTGAGGAGTATACATTCTTGGTTGATTGCTGTATTCGATCAAGTTTTCTGTATCTGCCTGTATGAATATATCTATCTACATATCTATCTACGTATCTATATATACACACACATATATATATATATATATATATCTATATATATATATATAGATATATATACATACATATCTATCTAGGTATCTATCTATCTATCTATCTGTCTATATATATACATATATATATATATATATATATATATATAGTTTCTTTATCTTTAATTTACTTTTTTTCATATTTAATTAAGCAGTACTTTGTGATGTATGCATTAGAGGGCACTGCATTAGTCATTTGGAAATACTTAATTACTTACATACTTTTTGAGACAGAAAAGGGGATTTTTGTGTTACTCTAGACTCTAAATAAGACACCCAACTGGTAAATAAACCTTTGATATGTTGGCAAATATACCGTCCTGCTCAGAACTCTTTTGCTAACTGCTTTGGTACTCTGTAAAATGGTTTCTCTCCTTGCAAGTTTAAATAAAATCTCACAGAGACAAGACTTTGACTCAAGATCCTTTAATCTTAGTTAGCCACCTGAAAATTAGCGCAGCAATCTCCAACCAGCTTCACAGTTCACTTCTGTCCAATCTGAGGCCTCTAATCAATGAAAACTGCACTCCATGATGTGTGTTAAGAGTGTCAGGTCACTCAAGGCACCCCCTTTTCCATCAAAGAAATTCAATATTTTTTTGTAATTTCCATCTTATATTGCAGTAGATTATTTTTTAAATGTGGGTTGTTTGTGTGCATATTAAATATGAGGTCAGCTGTGTGTTGTTTAAGTGTTACTTCTGATGTAAGTTTAGGTGAACAGATTTTCTAACATGGGGCGGGGTCAGAGGACCTTCAGAACCAGAGAAGATCCCCTTGTCTTACATGCTGCCATCTGAGAGGAAATCAATACAAACATTGATCCCTGCAGTGGATGAAGGGTATTGGGTCAAGCTGTGAGTGCAAAGGAAAATGTGTGTGTTGTGTGTGCAGCATGTGCATGTACACAGTCAATGCCAATTGCTAACAAGATGCACGTATACAGTTTTAACACTAAATGGCAATAAAACACGAGTTGGGTTGATTCACCATTATATCAACAGGCTGTGAACACCACCGCACACCATAATCTGACAGATCCACAGTGTCTTATGAATTTTGAATTAATCCATTAATATGTCAAACTTTAGCGTTTTTGGACACTTACCATAAAAAAGAGCTCTTAGTGTCTCCTCCTCCAAATAATTTATAGAGTTTTAGGTAAAACAAGCAACAAAATATATTGACAGCAACTTACTTTTCCATTACTAGCTTCTTCGTTTTGGCACTACTTAGATGCATGGCACAGCCAATGTGTCCTTCCGCCAACAGCGTCCTGATCAACATAAAGATCTCACTTTCATTTGGCCAAGTACATTTATTTCACCACATCCTCTTGGAAATGTATCCATAGAAACAAATGTTTAAAGATGATCCTGCAGAGCAAGCACAGTAATGTTGAGAAAATGTATCATTCTAGCTCAGTTTACTCCTCAGAAACAAACATACAGGGTCTTATCATCAAGGGAAGTTGTTATAAAAGCCATGGCTTGTGCCTTTATATAATAAACAGCCAGGACAAGCTGAATACTTCGTCCTTGCTGAGATTGAAAAGGAAAGAAAAAAAATATTTCCTCTTACTGCATTTCATTTTCTTTTATTCATCATGATCAAAAACTGACAAAACAGGATTGTTTCGACAAATTGTCACCTGCAGCTACCATGAAATCCATTTCAGGGTGTCATCTAAGGGCACTGATAATTGTGTTTATAACATATTTGGTGTCAAGTTAATATTCATGTGTGTATTTTTTCCTTTTTTTGTCAAATTTTGAGTCTGAACTCCTGTTGTTGATGTTTCGTAAAATTTAGTGTCTAAAAAACAACTTTATTTTTCCATCATTAAATTATAAGTTATGACACGGGGTGTTGATATTTTTCTTAATGTGTTGCATCAAGTAAAAGATCATGTTTTTTTTTTCCATCATTTAATTTTGTTTCATTATGTTGATAAAGGATTTTTGGTCAAATCTAAAGTGAGGTCCACAATCATAGGTCCATTGGTGAAATTGTGAGTCCTGACACCAACAGCTGATATTTCAACAAAGTTTGTATCTAGTCATCACTTTTTTGTCAAGTTTTGGATCATCAGGACCATTATCAATTTTCCATCAAATCTGGTGTCATGCCATGCAAAAGAGACACAGAATACACATTTAAAGGTGTATAAAACACAAAATAGCATCATATTGGCTCTTTAAAGACCCTAACGTAATTGTGTCGAGCACTCTGCTGCGGCAGCTTTCTTTTCAGTTTTTTAAGCAACACTTAGCTGATATTTTGATATTATGATTAATATGATTCACATATTAGAAGCCTACATCATTTTGCTCTTTTTTTTGAGAATTTAAGAAAAAAATTAAATTAAATTTAATTTGGTAAGATTCTCATTGGAATGTGGACCTCATTTTAGGGTGACATTTAAAGATGCTGAATTTAGTCCTTTTGCTCCGATACTTCTGACTGAGATATACTTGACTAGTTTATACTACACAGCCTGATAGCCGCCATCTATCCCCTGCTTCAATTCAGTATGTTGGTTGTGCAGGTCATCCAGAATTAATGCATTGCAGACTAAAGCTGCAATCTACACATGACTGGTAAGGTCAGTCTTGACTAGAGGCTGACGGGGTATGACAGAATCAATGCAGCATGAACAACTATAACATAAAGTTTTAAAGATAAACTGGTAAATCAAGACAACAGTCATCAACATCAGAATGTCTGAGACTACACAAACACAAACATTTCTTTTTATCTTGCTTGTTACAGATTAATTCTATTCAAAAAGTCAGGAAATATAGAAATAATGCAGTGTACTAATTCAACTGGTGACCATGTACATTGGTGACTGTGTTGACAGCATGGTTGACTGTCTGTGATTACGTTAGCTTAGTTCTTTGGCTTTATTTTCTCAAATGTAAACTACAGATTGGTATTTTGATACAATTATATGTAAGTAAAATAAAACTACTGTCAATTCAGCATGGTAAAGTACAAAATCTATTTTTGCCAGTGCTTTGACTCCGATATAGAGCAGCACAGTCAGCTGTAAATCATCAGTCAACAAAATCATTCATAAGACCATAACACTGAGACTGTAAAGACAGTTCACTGAGCAAAATGTTGTAGAAAGAGAGTGCAGATGATGCTTATGATGAGGTTTAGTCATCAGTTGTCAACAAATATCTGATTTTGATTGCGCCGTGTTCACAATCAAAATCAGATATTTGATAATACAACAGCTAGATACTTACAGCCTGAGGTCTTTTGCACCCTCTAGTGTTATCCTCCAGAAACACATGTCAAATACACACAAGTATATGAACAAAAACGGTCATGATGCCAACATATGGACAAACTGCAAGTAAATATCAAGCTTTGATGGAGCTGTTAGGATCACAGAACAGACATAGCTGCATGGTCTTTCATGGAGGAAAGTCACTCAGCTGGAATATGTTTGTGGTTGTCAGGCACACACTCTGCTCACCTTTGTGCCTCAGCTTTGACATCAGAAAGACGAGCTGTTTATTTTAAGAGTTGATTTCCCTCCTGCTTCTTTTATTGTGCTCCCTCCCAGGCCTGTCATGCCACTGAATCTGACCAATCAATAATGTGATTCTTAACCAGTGGCTGCTGCTCACTGGAGTAATTACCTCCTCCATTATCTAACCACATATCTCATTATACTGTAAGCAGCCTTCATTAGGGCCACAGGCTGAAAAGCATGTGGGGACAAAGAGCACACATTGACAAAACACACCCTGAAGACTGATAAGCATGCATCAGCATGCCCTACATAGTTTTATACTTGAGGTGCTGAGAGAACAAACAAACTGACAAGCATGTCACCATCTTGGACTCCCTCATCTTCACTTGCCGTGTCTTTCTTCCCCTCTTTGCCCAGTCAATCAGATAGCCATTAGCCACTATTGTTCCCAGGGGCCGGTCCCTCACACACTGCACATCTGTGGTAGCATTTCCATTCAGCAAGATGGCTCACCTCCTTGCCTCTCTGTGATAGCCATGCAGCCCAGGGGAAATAAAGGCCGTCGCAGCCAAATCAAATCCATGGCACAGTGGGGGAAGACAATGGCACAGATCAGCATGTTGCTGGCCTGTTTAGGCTCCTTCTGTTGAGCTTCTTGAGCCAGGCTGGGGGTAGTTTAACGGTTTAATATTGTTAAGACCGCCAGGGCTTGAGGCTTGATTTCCACTGTGAGCTACTGCCAGAGATGGGAATCATTTTAAAAGATAATCCTCCAAATGCAATGAAAACTCCTTCCTTGTCTATGCTTGTTACACACCCTGAGAGTGCTGACAGGGCTGAAAGATCACACACAATGTCATTGTACTGTTTTCAGGCATTGCCAAAAAGCCATTTTCAGTGATTGTACCCTTGTTAGTCCTTTCAGCAAAGACAACAGTCATGGTGCATTAACGTGAGCCACAGAGATAAAGGCCAGTGTATGACAGCAGCTGGCAGGTCACTGAATTCAGTGACCTTTGTAGATTAGACTGATATAGCTTTTTTTCCAGTTTTGTAGCACAAAAACTGGACCAGTACAACTACCGCTTTTATGCTCAAACCACCTAGGATCTCTAACTACCAGAAATGCCATAGAGGGCAGTCTGAACGCTCTTATATAGCTTGCATATCAGTTCTGATGATACAGTTTTTAAGGCCTTGTGTAGCCAGTCATCCTGCTGCTCTCATATTTTAAAATCTGATCTCTTTTTTCCAGTATTCAGCCTATCCTTGCAGTGTGATCTCAGCAACCCCCTAACCCAGGTGCTTCTACACATCTCATCAATTTTCAGGATCAGCTCCTCAGAGGTCTGCTCCTAATATCATCCTGTAGTCCTCATCAGCACCTCCATTCATCTCATCGGTCTCCAACACCAGAGAATTCAACACCTTAACTCACTCTGTGTCCCTTTCCACCACCAGCACTGGTGGTTGACCTCACTACCCTTTAAAGACATAACTCATTCATTATTTATGCAAACATGAAAAATACGTAATTGTTGGCTTAAATTTAAATCACTCCTAATCAAATCATAGTTGGACTGAAAAAAATGACCATTCAAATCTAGACTTGCAAACATTATGTTGTTTGTAGTTAATCCATGCATGTCCACCCATATTTGTCCTCACATCACCTCTGTCTTTTCAGCTAGTTAAGGATGACGTGGTCCGACCTGTGAGAAAGAAATCACAGTTGTGTTCTTTATCATCAGCTGTCTTCCTGTCTCTCTTCCTTGGCCCTCAGCCCCTTGTTATACGACCGCCTATAAGCCCACTGGCAGTTTGCTAATGGTGTCAGCGGACTTCAATTAGCTCTCCACCACGCTCGATTGCACCGTCGTCTCTACCGGAGAGGGGTTTTAAATTGTCTGAAATACCAGAGCCATTAAGTGTGAATGGTTAATGGGAGTTTTAACAGAGAGACAACGAGGGGCAGGCAGAAAAGTGCAGTAACATCATGTGAGTGGGCAGTTTCAGCCTTTGTTTTCTTCTGGTCCCCTCTGCTAAATGGCTGAAGGTGATAAACACATTATGTCTGCGGTGGATGTTTGTGGCACACTTTGATTTCAAAAACATGGGAAAATGATTCATTTGGAGATGAACAGTTTTATTTCCATTTACACTGTTGCACACAAGGGCTGATTATTCATCCATTAACCACCAAAACTGCCATGTGTTCATTTGGAAGAACCACATGGCAGGATGTGTGATGCCAGTCACCTGACCAGAAGCACATCACAGTGATACCCTGTGTCATTTAATGTAGAACTAAACTTCCTGTTTTGAGACAAATAGTCAATAAATGTTTGTCTTTTATCAATATTAATAGTCAGAGGCCTGACCACTGTGCATGTGTGTCCCCATTATGCAAGTTCGGGCTGCAGGTTACTCAGCTGTTGTCACAGACCCACACTCAAGACTGACACTAGTTATCAAGAAAGTTTCTTGGTAAGTGTTTACCTTCCATTAGCAGAACCTCATCTTCATGTTTTTTATTTGTATTTTTATTTAAAGGTATAGTTCAGGCTTTTGAAGTGTGGTTGCTAGTTGCCTTATTGGCACAAATGAATATAAGTGCCCATAAGGCAACTTGTGAGCGTTTTACCTGATAGGAGATAGTCGGGGCGGATTCTGGCTGATTTATAGCAGTCAATGGTGCCACAAAAAGCCTCAAAATTAACCCACATTCAGGCTGAAGCTACTCAAAAAATAACATTGGCTTGATTGAACACTTTAGTAAGATTATTTGAAGCATTTCACTTTTCCTTGACAAAGAACTTCTGTGTGTTGCGGCGTATGGGTTATGTATCCCTCTACCATCAGCTGGTAAGGTCCTCAGAAGAAATAACACCAAGTTCACTTAAACTGAACTAAAAATGGGTAATTTTGTCTAGGGTTAAAGCGACATGCTATTAGTCGTGGGCACAAGAAGATATCCTTATGAGCTGGAGTACACAGAGGATTTACAGGTGGGGTCACGAGTAGAAAGAATGATAGAAAAACTGTTGTAGAAACTGAGGAGCATGACAGATCACAAGTTATCTGGTGGTGCAGATGCATAACCTGTGAGCCCATGCCCCATTGCTGTCACAAGTAGGACTTAGTGACACTGCTTCTTGTGAACCTTCAATTAAAGCTATACTTTCGGTAAGCCTTAAAAATGCTGCTGTGTGTTGTAGTCCTGATCAGTAAAGTGGGCACCGCAAACACAGTGCTATGTGGTTGCAGAGGGGTGTCCTAATGTCCATATTCCAGACAACAAGCAAAGTTGGTGAGGGCCCACAAAATGTGACAGAATTCAGTGAAACCAGAACAACGACCATTTCTTTTGCCTATTTTATACATCCAGGATATATACAGGAGCAACACATCTTTGTAATGTCCAGGGAGTTAGATTTATAAGAGTTTCCGCTCCAGTGACCTCTACCTTACCCTGCTGCAGCAGTCCAACCTTTACAGCTGACGAGAGGACAGAAGTACATATCTGGCAGAAGGATACATACATAGTTAAATGCTGTAAAAATCTTACTGTAGTGTCTAGTTATTTGATTTCTGAGTAGTTTACCCTAAAAATGGGGCAGTAATGAGGCTTTTGGTGTCATTACTGTTGTGTATCAGCTAGCGTCCAAAAGACAATCATATTTACTGGTGTGGTAGGCCTCAAGCAACCACAATTCAAAAAACCCGAACTATCCTGTATTTACATGGGTTAGTCCTCTTGAGATCAGAGATTTCTTTTTCAAGCAAGACCTGAATGAAATCTCAACTTCAGTGTCTATGTTAGTGAATAAATAGGCCAACATCAATATGCACTACATATGTAGCATAACCTTTTTCTATTGGCTTGTGTCGTGACTGTGTACAGCAAACTTTATCTTCTGTGGATAAAAGTTGGGTTATTCATCATTGTAACTGTTAAGTCTGTGTGGGTTGTTAAAGATTTTCATAAAATACAAATTTGCAGTTACATATTGCTGAAATTATTTGACTCCTAACAACCACTCGTTTGTCCAAGTTGGCGGTCATAGGGATGTGGAATGCTTTGGGTTTTTTTTTTTAATCACATTCTGATTTAGGTTACTTTAAATTTTGCACTTTTCCTAAGTGTGCTTGGACAGAAAAAAGGTTGAGAGATGCTGATGTAGAACAATGTTAAAAATAATTGATAATGTTAAAGTATCCTAAAAGCAAGCAACAAGTCTGAAGTTTGAAGATCCCACAAAATGCAAAATACATGTGCTGTTTTTTACACAAATATATGTGTCCATGGCTTGTCTAACCCTCCCCTCCCCTCTCCACTTGTTCCACTTTTAGAATAGTGGGTGCTCGAACATTACTTTTAAAAATGTTCCCCCAATGAGGTCCTAGAGGACATGCCATCTACCCCAGTCAGGGGTTTGTTCAGCCCTTGGACAACTCCATTTGCATATCTGGGCATGTCAGTAAACATTAGAGCATAGCAAGGGAAAGCCAAGGCCACATCCAAATCTCGAAGAGGATGTGAGCAGACACAGCTAAGCAGGGATGAAACAGAAGGGTTAATAGATATGCCATCTAATATCTGAAGGGATTTTTAGGGAAGAAAACTCAAAGAGTATTTTGTAAACTTGTAAAAAGAAGTGAAATATTTGGCCTTGGAAGTTGCAATGAGGGGTCGTCCAGAAAGTTCTAACTGACTGAGATTAATACTGATGTGTCTCCATGATCTAAATAAAATGCCAAGAAGGGTCTATCATGTAATTTTTTAGTGCCTGTCATCTTGCAATGTCACATGAGATGTACAGCATGTCAAGGACAGAGCCTTTTAGGCATTACCCACAGCACATGACAGTGAGTGATGCATTTGACAGTAGAAAATGCAACAGATTCTAAAGGCATAGGACAGCACTACCTGTACATGTGCAGGGCAAGATGAGCAAGAGGAAAGATACTCTGCCACAGGGTCCACCAATACTGACGCAAAACAGAAAGAAAGAAAGTTACTCACAAGAACTTTAAAACATATCTGTCAAAAAAGGAGGTCCTATTAAAGTTGTATTTGAAGTTGTCAGGTTGTTCACATTGTGAGAGATAATAGCTTTAAATTGTTCTTGAGTCATTCTTTTGGACAGAAGCAGTTAAGAAAAGACTTTGTGATGCATGTATTGCCGCAGTCATGATCGATATAACCTGTCAGTGCCAAGCTCAAACAATGGGTTTTGATGCTGGGTTATTACTGTGGTTTGAATAGACTTTTGTTTGAAGAGAGAGCGGTATTGATCTGTGTTGTGTAATGATGCTTTGTTTAAGCAAAATGATTTGTCAGACAATCCTCTTTCTTTATTTTTGCGAATAAACAACACCAATTCTACCCACTCCTGGTTTGGGCAGTGAGAAAAACTTCACAGCCGCAGGAAGAGTAAAACTGTTGGCCAGAAAAAAACAAACATTAGTTTTCTAAGGCTGTAGGGGGTATTCGTCCACACTTGAGATTTTTCACAGAAAAGGCAAAGCTTGCATGTGGAGCAACCACAGAGTGTGGATATTGAGTATTTTTGGAGCAGCATAAAGAGCAGAGGGGGAACTTTGTGTGACGACACCCCCTCTGGACACAAACAGAGTGGGCACTTTCCTCCCTAAGCATGCCAGGCTTTAACTTTTAGGTGAAAAAAAAATCTTTTTATCTCATGAAACAACCCAAAGGCACAAAACATCTACCCACATGTGCACAAGTGCAATCCATCTTTGCCAGAAGAGAAATTTAGGCATAAAGCCACCAGCGACAGTGCTCTGGATCAGCTATTGGCGTATCTAGGTTGTTTAGACATAGCAGGTGTCTGGAAATAGAATCCATTTATTTTTGTCTTCAAAGCTCCTCTGCTTTCAAAAACACTGACTGCAAAACTGCAGTGAATGGCTCTGAGGCCTACATCAAAGTTTGCCTCTTAAAATTGAGTTTTCAGTCATGTTTGCTGCTAATATTACTCTGAAAGTTGACAGCAATTGAGAGGAATTATAATTTTGATGTTAGTAAAATTTTTAGTGCAGAGTACAGAGTTTTTTCTTGAAAATTCACTCGCTATTTTTTTTTTTTTTACAAATGTATTAATTTTGAGGTTACACTTTAAAGTTAAAAAAGATACTCTGAGAGAGTACACTTCTGGAAACACATAGAAGTATTGAAAAGTGTTAAATTTTAACGCCAAAAAGTCAATAATTACACTTCATAACTGCTGTTGAGTCATCTCTTCAAAGAGAGTTAAATCAACTCTCTGTGGTTCGGATCCATACGGACACTCTCTTTAATTGACTGTACAGATTTTGCCATGTAGAGTTAAAAGCTTAAGGCTTTAAGGCTATGTAATAGAAATAAATTGTGCATAGGATTGTCTCTATATCAGAGCTATTGTTCCAGTGTTAATGATTTTACTTGCTAATATATGCACTTATTAAATACTTAAGCCTTATTAAAAGAGCATTAGTGTCACCTGTGAACCTCTGATATTTTATAATAATTATGGAGAACATCTGTGTTTTAAATCCATGCAAATCAATCATGTCTTATTTAAAATGTGAAAATTTCAGGATAAAAAATCTCAGTTATTTGGGAGGCTTATTTTGATTTTATACGCAATCAGTAAATATAATGAGGTGGTGGTGCAGATTGTGATATTAAACAGTTGTTGTCACATAAAGGCTATTAATTGAGTTTTCCTCCTCCAAATTAAGTCACTAATTGTTCATAGATTACTTTGATTTAGCTATACTTCATGCACTAGCCCAGTCACCTCTCCTCTTCCCTTACCCCCTAAACAAAACAAAACAAACAATAAAAAAAACAGGCTAATTGATATGTGACAATTATAGTGTTTATTTGGCTCGGTCTCCCCCGTCCTCCTTTCTTTTACTGCATGACTCGTCCTCTCTGCTGAGTTGAGACCATGTGCTTGGATAAACAGGCTCATACTTTTGGTAAGTAATGAATGAAAAAATTCAATGTTTAGTCATAACTGTTGTGCATTTATGAACAGTGGCCCATGATTTACTGTGTCATGGGCTTGACACCAGAATCCTTGGGATTGTCACCAATGTTAGGGGGACCCTTTAAAAAGAATATGAAGTACCACAGAAAAGCACAGTGCTCTATTTATGGTTGTCATGCAGAGATTTGACATTTTCAATCATAAATGTTGTTTTGAGTTGTTTTCTTATCTAGTATGACAACTAAACACTGACATCAGGTCCATAAGCACTACCCTGTGCAAATAAAGCTCTTAAACTGTAAACTGCTTCTTTGGATCCTTATTAGTTCCCACTTCTTTTTTCTATACATCACAGCCTTCTGGTTGGACTTGAGCAGTACAGCGAATGTATTGATGGGTGCTACCCTGTGGTATGCACATCTAATTTAGGAGAGACTTAAATAAGGGCAAACCATCATTTATTTAACAAATTAAATAAATGATAAATCTTCATTATCTTTTGCCATTAGTATTTTTCCATCTATTAGGCTCCATTGTAACTTCTTCATATACTTAAGGGGGTAGTTAGGCCAATTTTAGGATAAGATATCCCCTTGTGGAGACTAGACACAGTTGGTGGAGATGAGAAATAGAAGATGAGATTAGGAGAAGACTTCTGAGGTCCTGGACCTGGACACTGATGCAACAATATGGAGGTGACTGGGGTGGCGGAGGGTTGCTGAGATTACACTGAAATGACCATCTGTGGGGGGAAGAGACCAGATTTTACAGCAGCAGGATGACTGGTCAAAAAAGGCCATGGAAGAGTCACCAAAGCAGGATGAGATGGGAGAGTGAGAGATGACTTGAATGAATGAATGAATGAATGAATAAATACACAAAAGCCAACCTCAACCGTTTTGGAGTGTGTAGTAGACTGATGACCATCTTTTATAATTCCATGGAGGAGTCTCTTCTCACCTTTGTTTTTATCTCTTGGTTTGGGAGCATGGCCTTGTCTGACAAAAAGAGGCTTGAACATATTGTAAAGGTTGCTGGCAAAATCATTGGTGTTAAACTACCTGATCTGTCTGATATCTTTCGAGACAGAGTAAGATCCAAGGCTCGGGGCATCATTCAGTGTCCTGACCATCCGCTTCATGTGGAGTTTGATCTCCTGCCCTCAGGCAGGAGATACAGGTTACCAATGACCAAATCAAATAGAAAGAAAAACTCTTTTATCTTTCAAGCCATAACTGAGCTGAATGCAAAATGAATCAGCTTGCCTGACTTCAATTGTATCACTGTTTGTAATTGTCATTAGGGATGGCTCCATCTCTGGTCTGCTCATGGTTATCTCTCTTTGTTAATGTGCTCCAGTGTTTTTGTTGTTGTGAATGACTTGATGTGACTGTGTATTGATGTCTTTTTTACCTGCCTGCAAAGCAAATTTCCCTTAGGGGACAATAAAGTTGAAGCCTTCATGCTTGAATGTATGGCATAAGCCTATTTGAAAAAAGCACTGATAAAATATTGTAAACTGAGTTTGTTTTCATTTTAACAGTACTCTTTATCTATCGGTTATGTTTTTGAGAATATCCTGCTTCCTGCTCTAAATGATTCTGACTGGGCCGTGCTGCTTTGGGCCGCTCACAATCCCTGTAACCTGGAGCTTGACAAGATGGACCTGCCTGATTACAGGTACTGAATCAGCATCTGCACTGCAGGGTTAATGTTCACCAACAATGAGCCCAATTTCACTGTTTCATTTGTTTAGGCAGTTTAGTAGCTTATTATTACAAAAGTGGTCGGAAAAGACCTAAAATGCTGCTGTTTTTCAGGTACATACAGACTATTACATTTTTATATACAACATATGGCTATTTAATAATAATGAGACTGTGCTTGTATGAGTATTAAATACATATTAAAGGTTTGTTATTCACCTTCAATATAATAACTGCTGTAATATTTCAATAAGTGATGTCAGTAGTTCAGTGCTAACTAGTAATTAAGGTGCACATGTTTTTTGCTGAGGCATTAAAAAAGTAATTAGCTTAAAATGTTGGGTAAAATTGGATTAAAGCAGCTAAATCTTTTTATGCATTAATTATGGTATTTAGGGAGCACTGCATTTCTAGTGTATGTGTGTGTGTGACTGACACAAAAGATTTTGTGAAGGCATAGAGGATGTCCAGGGTCAACAATGTCCTTGTTGCCCATGTAAAACGTCTGAAAATATGCAACAAATTTAACAAATTGTGCAAAATGATTGGCAACTCAGTTTATGAATGAAAAGTGAAACGGTCCTCACTGATAAGATTCTGAGATAACTGTCCAAAGAAGACCCACTGCGCTGCTTTGATCAGTGGAAGACCCACATGCAGCAATGTGTTGATGCAGAAGAGGAGGATGTTAAAGGAGGGAGACACTGAAAATTAAAAGTTGAACACATATTGTGGATGAACTGGACTTTGCAGTCATTGATGCTTATTATCACTGAAGTGACTGGTAAGACCCATTATGCTTCTGTTCTGAATTAACGCTGCGCCGATGCAAAAAGGGAAAGCACCTCACAGAGCACAAGAGAGTGCACAGTTTCTACTACTACACTGTATACTTTATATCAGATTCATGATTCACATAATAATAATGAAACTTTTATGAGAATCCTTGGACTGAAGGACACTAACACTTTGGCAGTAAACTGTGAAGATCATGCTCTAGAGTCAATAAATGCAAACCTCCATTCGTCTCAGAAGAAAAAACAAAAAGCTGTTTCAACTTGTCAATGTCACCCAGTGATGGGTGGCCCCTCAGTGATCGATCACAGCTGACAGGAGTCCTCCCACAGGAGCGGCCTTCAGAGCTGGTGTTTCAACTGCAAACTAGATCAAGTAGCTGCATACATTAAGTCAAAAGCTATGCTCAGTCCTCTTTAAACCAGTGGTGCAGTGTTTAATTATGCCGCCTGATAATGTTTTGAATGTATGTTGTCATTGACATATTCTCTTCATGATAAACATAATGAGCAGCAGTTTATTCTGTTTCCACTGACTTATTTTCCACCTTTGCAGTAAAAAAAAACATTTAAGCCTGCAGTACATCATCAACATTGTCTCAATGATCTGCTTACACCTTAAACAGTACATTATACTTAAACCATCTTTAATTTAAATATTGTAACCTACAGAAAGATAAATCTTCCTTAAACTGCACAATCTTGTTTTCTTTTTTTTTTTTTTCAATATTTTATAATGCCATCTATTAGGTTATCTGCCCCTTCAGATTCCTCCACAAACAATGTCTTGTCATTTTTTTTTTTTTTTTTTTTAAAAAGCAACTCTTATCCTTTTTTAGGGGACAAAGACAAAAATATCATCTTTCAACATCTTGTGTCAAGGCTCCAGAACAATCATAACAGTTAGAAAACAATAAGGTAATAAATACAGTTGGCTCTAGAAAACTTTTAGTTTGAACAATTTGTCCAAATGTACATTTTTTTCTTTTTTTCTTTTATTGTATAAATAATTTGTTTTCAGAATATTTTGAAAATAGTGCACATAACTGCTTAAAAAGAATACGGTTTATGGGGCAGCATGCTCCTGAACCCTCCTCGCATGCATAGTTTCTTTGTTCAGTTTCGCCCCTGATATTAAGATAATATGATTACTGGAGGACAATTTGGTTTTTGTACATCAACTAATTAACAGAGAAACCAACTACTGAAATTTTAGGGTGTATTGCTCACCTGCTTGTGGGTTAGATGGTGAGATATGTATCAGGAAACCCTTGGCCACCAAGGACGTACTTCATGAGTCGTTGACCCTTGAAAGGAGAATAAATCTTAAGTTACCATCATTTGAGACAAACTGGATTTGAAATTGCAGCAGTGCATGTCAGCCCACAATGCCATGACTTTCAAATTAAGTTACATTTAGGCCGAATCTCCCTAAAGCCACAGTCCTGTCTTTCTTCACAGGTTTTAACATGTTAAAGGTTTTCAAGGTTAGGCTTTTTTCTCCTGGTTTCAGACACCAAGATTATAAACAGGAACAGGTGCAAAGTCATGTGTTGAGCAGTTGTTAGGGAATAAAAAGTTTAGGTAAAATTAATTATTCAACTTAAGACCCGAGTCCTTGTTTAACTGACCAGATGAAAAGCAGTTTCTCACAAGAAATAGCAAACATTACTTTGAAAAGCACAAACAGGAAGTGTATCCACTCTGTGTTCATCTAGAAAATGGCATATTTGTGGACAGTAAGCAAAAGCAATATATCACTTTTGATGAATAGTCCTATTAAAATAGTTCAAAAGATTAAGCAAATAAATACATTTTCTTTAAAAACTGTGTTATAGTAGAAATACTGAGATGTTCTGCTCTTATTTGACCTGACAGGGCCCACCATTTTCTTGACAGGCATACTTGGTGACATGTTATTTTATTTTGTCTTGTTTTATTTATGTATATTATCTGATTTTATCTGGTTTCATTTCCCTGAAGTGTTCTTTTGTTGCTTTCTTTTAATCTGTTTTTTATATTCTTATCTTATTATCTCTTTTTAACTGGAAAGCACTTTGGTCACTTTGAGTGTTGTAAAGTGCTCTATAAATAAATTTCAATTGATTGATTGATTGATACTTTTAGGCTTGTGTTTGTTTTTAATAAAATATATCAGAGTTAAAGTTTCATACATAATATGATGAAATAAAGCCAGGAAGGTTTTGATTAATTTCCGTGTAATACTGAGGTTTTTTTTCTTTGAGTGGAAAATATTAGGGCATTTACTATAGTTTTACATGAAAAAATCAGAGATGTTATTTTTAGGCCACATCTCCCTTGCAGTCATACATTCACGAAGCTCTGCAGGAAACCTTTTGATGAACTCTCTGCATAATCATTAACATTGAAAACATATTTATAAATGTCGCAGTCTGGAATTAAAAAAAAAAAAAAAAAACTTTTTTAAAGTATTTTTTTTCTGTTTTATGGTTTAAGATTTTGACTGAAATCCAACACCCAGCGTCCAAAACAGGGATAAGTCAGAATAATAATAATAATAATAATAATAATAATAATAATAATAATACTAATAATAATAAAAACATACCGTTAAATTTTACTAACAACAATTTCAAATAAAAGTGGCCTCTGTCTTTCGATTTCAGTCTTGTTCATGCTGTTAAAAAAAACCCATATAAATTAGCACACCTTTTAGTGGCAATGGAATAAATATAAATCCAGTAGCACATTTTGCCACTCTGACTGAGGCTGCATAAACTCAGAAGTGTTTTCATGACACATCTTGTTCTTATTTTCTCAGCCTTTCCTGTAGCTGTAACTTTGATGCCTCTGTAACAAAAATATGTTTAATTCTCCTGATCCACACAGTAATGCAATCTATTTTACATTAAAAAAAATGTTACATTCATGGAGCACAGTAGCTTAGCTGTAAGATTGAAACCCACGTACACAGGCTGTCATCCTTGAAGCAGCCCAGGTTCAAGTCTGAATTACACACAGGCACACACTTTTCTCTTTACACACGTTTACCCTGAGATATTGACTTGTTGCTCTTATTTTGTGATGGTCTATTTGTAAAAGGAACAGATGTAAAATAAGAAAAACAAAATTTCACTCTTTAAAAATGGAACTCCTGACTTTTAATTGTACCCATGCAGTGATGATAAAATGAACTATTATCAGTCAATATAAGCAATATGTATATAGCTGATATACAAATTCCAAGTCCTCTGAAGTTGGGACACTGTGTAAAATGTAAGTTAAAACAGAATACGATTTGCTAATGCTCTTTGACCTATGCTTAATTGAGCAGACCACCAAGACAGGATATTTAATGCTCAAACTAAATGTCTTTGTTTTGTCGTAAAAATGCTTGGAAAGGGGCATGTTTATCACTGTCAATTTGACCATTAAATATTTTTACTTTATACTTACACCACTGACTGGTCACTGGATCTAACTTTTAAAGGCACTGACACTTACACAAACAAAGTACACACACAGAGTCAAAGGTGAACCCGTCCACAATTCTGTTTTCATGGAAAGGAAATGAAGGCTCTGAATCTGTCACTTCAAGGTTTGACTTCTCAGCTTTGGTTACCTTCCATCCATCAGTTTTCCCTTCATATCCAATGAGTCCTCTGCAAAATACTTCCCTAACACAGCCAGCTGGCCAGGAATCCCACTAACATCTTCATAACAGTCTTGTTTGCTTTTGTATTATAAGTGTGATACTTAATTTGAAATAACAGAGCAGTTTTCACACTCTTTTTCACAGCCCCTTGTGCATTTCTAGCTGCCTCATAGAGTTGTTTGACTTTCACTTTGAGCATCATTAATAGGAAGATGTTCTGCTAAAATGAATCAGACTTGGCTTCACTTCACAGATTTCTGATCCTCTTCCTCTCCAGGCTTATCTTCACAAATAAACCCAAATCCTGCCAGATGACTAAAGCCCACGGCCCCTCAAAGGCAGAACATGAAATGATTCTGACTGCTGCGTTTCATCATAATGGTAGCTTTAAGGTAATGACTACATCCCTCTCCTGCTGGGCCAGTTAAAAGTCGGAGGCACTGTGACATCCAAACCAGATCTTTTAATGATAAATAATGTTTTTGGTTTAGTAAGACATGAAAATTTGAGGTTTATAGTTACAGACGAATCAGGCTCGGCTGTTGATTAAGTTGGAGTCGAAGATCTCCTGCTGCTCACAGGCCTGTGATCAGAAGTCTTGCACCTCATTGTAGGAGGCAATATCCAAGACCAACCACTGTGCGAGCTTGGTGTTGGGCTAAGATATCATCTGCAGGTGGCCAGGATACAATTTTCTTTTCGTTTTCAATGCCTTTGATTTTATAACATGAACATGTGTCCACCCACTGAAGAATCCACTATAGCACCAGTAATGTACTCCATCAAGCCTATCAGATACACTTTCTAATGAACATTGTGAAGATGGACTAAGAGGACTTTATGGGTTGAATTTAAGATTTTCATTCTCATCTGCAGCCATTAGTTCGTAAAAAGTGTATTTTTTGCCTCCTCACCAGGCTCAAAATTCCTCACATCCTGCTTTTCCTAGCCTATCACTTTTTTTAATCCACAGTGAATAGCCCATTGCAGTAAATTTAATTTTTGACCCATTTTTACTTATTCACATCTACAGTTACACAGGAGTAGTTAAACCAGCTTGCTTCAAAAGCCTAAATACTTTTCTTTTACTATGCAAAATGAACTAAAATATCTTTTTAATTAAGAGAGGATGTTCAGGATATTAATCACTTTAAGTGCCTGCCCTGAGTTTTTCAAAGTCTGTGTTTCATTAACAAAAACACAAGTTCACCCTAAATTCATTCATTCATTTTCTATACCGACTATCCCTTTCGGGGTTGCGGGGGGCTGGAGCCTATCCCAGCTGTCATTGGGCGAGAGGCGGGGTACACCCTGAACCAGTCGCCAGTCGATTGCAGGGCAATGTATAGAGACAGACAACCATTCACGCTCACACTCATACCTAAGGGCAATTTAGAGTGACCAATTAACCTAATGAGCATGTTTTTTGGTCTGTGGGAGGAAGCCGGAGTGCCCGGAGAGAACCCACGCATGCACGGGAAGAACATGCAAACTTCACACAGAAAGGCCCTGCCGGACCCGGGAATCGAACCGGGGACCTTCTTGCTGTGAGGCACGTGCACTACCTGCTGCGCCACCGTGCCGCCCTTCACCCTAAATTAAATCATCTATTTCTTTATTAATTTATTTTTTCATTTGTTCACATTTTCATGACTCCACTTGGACGGGCCATCTGTGTGGATGGGCCTGTGCACAGCCAGGCCCATAGATCTAATGTTGTTAATAACAGGGAAGTAAACAATGAAAAACTCATGCATAAACACTGACTCAGAAACAGTCATCAGTTTCTTTAGGATGTTTAAGACAGGTGGTAATACATATTTATCTAACATTCTGTTGTGTTTACAGGAACAGTGACTCCCACAGAACAGTAACCCTGCTGGACAGATGCTATTTCTGTTGCGTCACTTACAGCAGGCGTTATCTGTCCTGTTACAGAGGAGAGTCACTGTGGCAGACTGTGGGTGTCATCGTCTATCACACTACATATTGATAAATATTGGCATTGACACAGCACTTGAACAGTAAGCAACCAGTGGTGTAGAAATGAACTACAATGATTGATAGGCTCAGTCTCTGTCAATGTGGCCAGAATGACTATGGAAAGCTGTGTTTTTTCTTCTTTTTAATCTAACTAGTAATTCTTCTGCTGTTCAGGTTTTGATATTGAACAGTAAGGTCAGTTTCAGGAAAGCTCGGATGTAAGACTTCCACAGATTGGACTGAAATACAAAAACATGTCTCCTCCATGCGACTGAACATGTCTATGCACAAGCCCTCCCTCCATTAAACAGTAAAACAGCATACACTGGAAATTAAAGTGAAAATGTAGGTACATGGAAAACAAATGCAAAACAACGGGAATTGATTAACTTTTTTGCTATGTACATTATGTCCCAAACAATAAGCTTTTATTTATACGTTTTTCACAAGAAAGTCAAATAATTTGAACTATTTACTAATTCATAAAAACAAATGTGGTGTTTACTTCCTGCCCCAGTCTCCAAAGCAAGAGATTTTGATACATAATGACTTTACATAAAAGATAATCAAATCTTATCAAACACAGTCTAGCTCCTCTCCAGTCCACTGGTCACCTGCAAGTAACACCTGAGCTCATTTTCTCACTGTATTACCAATCTCTCATGGCCCTGCAAACACAGCTGCTATCTAGATTTATGAGTCTTGTTTCTGCTGGCAAAGGATACAATTGGCCACATTCATACAGCGTTGTATAAGCAGGAGAGTGAAAAACAATGCCTCTATATTGAAACATCACCCTCTCCCTGAGACACACAAACACTTTGTTCTCTTGTTTTAGTGAAGAATTGCTGCTGCTGCTGCTTATGGCTGCCCTGAATTGCTAGTTTACGTGTGTGATGACGCCAGCAGCCAAAACCTCCCTTCCAGTGATTCATTGCTTTAATCACTACGGCTTTACAACCTCATACCAACCAAAGAAAGCTCTGACATATCACTGCTTTCACAGACCTCTCACACCATTTGTCCTACTTAGGGCACCATCTTAACCCATAATGACAATTAGATAGTTTTATTTATTTATTTATTTAACATTCATTTACCAGGTAAATCCCATTGAGATCAGGATCTCATTTACAAGGGTGACCTGGCCAAGAGGTCAGCAGCACATGTCATAATAAATACAAATTCAAGATAAAAGTTTAAGGCAATAAATAGCAAAACAAAGCAATAAATATGGCAAGGGATTCAATAAATTCACTGTGAAAGTGCGACAGTTTTAAGGACAGTAACAATTTAAAAACACAGGCATTGCTCTTATGATTCTCGCTGCCTTGTGAATAAAATGGAACGAAAAGCTTTAAATGAACCCAGATGTCAGGGTTAGACTGTTGTTAAGAGCTTTCAAAGAAAGCCAAAGTTGTATGCAGTGCTTACTGGTCACTTTATGAAGTACGCCTGTTCAACTACTTGTTATCACAAATATCTAAACAGTCAAACACATGGCAGCAATTCAGTGTATTTAGGCATGAAGAGACAGTCAAGGTGACCTGCTGAAGTTCAAGCAGAGCATCAGAAAGAGGGAGAAAGATGATTTAAGTGGCTATGAAGGAGGCATGGTTGTTGGTGCCAGATGTGCTGGTCTGAGTACTCAAAAACTGCTGATCTTCTTCGATTCTCATACATCTTTAGTGTTTAAAGACATGGTCTAAAAAAGCAGAAATATCCAGTGAATGGCAGTTCACAGTAGAATGTCCAGAGTGGTTTGAGATGATATAAAGGCAACGGTAATTCTTGTTACACCTAAAGTATGCAGATGGCCATACAACTTGTTGAATCTGGAGGGAGATGGGAAACAGCTGCAGACTACCAAACCGAGTGCCACTCCTGTCAGCCAAAATTAGGAAACTTAGACTACAATTTACACTGGCTCTCTGAAATTGGATAAAGTAGATTTAAAAAAATGTTGCTGGGTATAATTAATCTTGATTTCCGGTAGAACTTCAGAAGACAGAGTCATGATTTGTCCAGAACAACATGAAAGCATGAATCCAATCTGCCACTTGTATCAATGATTCAGGCTGGTGGTGGTGCAATGAGTGGAGGATACTTTCTTGGTGCACTAGTGTACCCATCTTCTAACTGCTACTTTCAACATGTTTCATGTCACAAAGCTCAAATCACCTCAAATTAGGTTTTTGAATGGAAAATGAATTCGCTGTACTCCAGGGGCTTCCACAGTCACCAGACCTCAATCCAGTAGAGCACCTTTGAGAAGTAGTGTAATGAGAATGTGTGCATCTGACAAATCTGCAGCAGCTGTGTGGTGTTATTATGTCAATACGGATTAAATCTCTGAGACATATTCTAAGCTTTACTTGTTAAATCTCTTGTCAAAGAATTGGGGTAGTTCTGAAGTGGAGTCCAGGTACAAGCAAAGTGTACCTAATACAGTGACCTGTGAGTTTCTACTGTGTATTTTCACCAGTTCACACAAAAAGATGGTGATTTTTTCTGACCACACATGACCTTATCACTAATATTACAAAAAACAGTTTAAATGTATTCATCCCACACATAAGAGAGATCTAATTATTTAGAAAATTGTTTGCCTTTTCACCAGGCTCTAAATTCCTCACTTTGTTGAATCCACAGTGGTCTTAACATCATATCCACAGCACAACAGCGACCTTTATAAACCTTTATTGATTTTTGCCCTGGTCTATCTTTTTATTGCCTCATAAGGTGGAAAGTGGATCAATCACTCCTCTTTTCTCCATTTGCCACCTAAAGGCAGGGACCTCAGTGGCTCCTTAGACACACAAGAGGATGGAGAAGAACACCATCCATCAAATATAATGCTACTTCATAGTGGGGGGACTAACATGGGTGTGTCTGGACTTTTTTTTTTTTTTTTTTTACTGGAGAATATAGTGTAGAAATTAAAAGACTTCTTGTTGCACATTAAAGGGATGGGCAATGGTCCTATGTTTTTCTTCCCAATTTCTTACAAATTAACTCAAAGCAAAATAATGTAACTTCTGCGCTTCAGAAACATATTTTTAAAGCCAGCCTAAATGTGAAAGAACTTCCACCAGAGAAAACAGCATCTATCCTTTTTCCCCAGAGTGCCCTTACTGCAAATGGCACCACATAAGTTTGGCAGCAAGCAGCAATCATCCAAAGAAGTGCATACTGCTTTATGACATAGGTTTACACTCAGCTACAGGAAGCCTATTAGCCAAGAGGGCTGGCTGTCTTTGTCCAAGGTTCCACAAAGGTCAAGGCTAAGAGACCACAGAGGGCAGTGTCAGATGGGGCACTGAAAGGAAAAAGAGAAAGAGAGCAAGCAAGAATTCTGACTACAGTTGATTTTGAACCAAACTTTACAAGTTAAAGGGATATGCCAACTTTTGTTTCTTTACGTGTCTTACCTCACTCCCATAACATAACGCAGTAAAAAAAAACGAGTCACAACAAGCACACAGAGTTGATGAAGAGTTTATCTGATGACTGTAGGCAGAGGCAGGCTAACACTACCCATTGACTCCCAGTGTTAAGCTAATAAGCAGAGGGTGAGATTTGGCTGTCTCTTTCCTGTTACTGGATGCACAGTTGAAAGAATGGTGTCTATCTGCTGGTCATGGACTCAGCAGTGAGGCAAGACATGAAAAAAAAAAAAGGTGGCGTATCCCTTAAAGAAAATTTTTTTTGGCACAGCCCTTACAGTAAATGGCAGCACCTGTATCCAATTGGACTTGAAGAAGTTTGTTTTTCTAACAACAATGCAGTTACAGTTGATGGCGGCCACGAAACAACCACAAAACCATGTTGCCTACATATTGCTGCTTTAAAATGTAGCCATTTCCCCAAAACTAATAAAAGTTTGCATTAATTTTACTTTCATATTTCTTATTGTAAATTCTAATAACCCATCCCCTATGACCAAATTTATTTTTATATATTGACAGTAGAAACAAAAACAGATGTCAGTGATGGTTGATTGCAGAGACTTTTTTCTTCAGAATTTAACAATTGCATTTCAACTTTTTACTTTTTAAATAAAATATCTGAGTTTGAAACATCCATTTAGACTGGTGAAAATTAGTTAATTGTTCATGCAATACAAAATGTCCTGATGGTCCTGCATGCCATGCACAGCATGAAGTAATTTGTGCAGGACCATAGTTGAATAATCAGAGGGTTTATATACTTGATACAGATGGAGCCCATGTCAGCTGACATTGGACAGGAGGTTCCTAAACTGGTTACTTGCCAGTCACAGGTCGCAAAAAACGTTTACGTTACACTAAGTGCACTTTAGTGTTACTGATTAACCAAGCAAGCATGTTCTTAAACTATGGGAGTGAACCGGAGTGCTCAGAGAAAACCCACACATGCAAGGGGAAACCATGCAAACTCCACATGAATGTATTTTGCCTGTGAAGAGAAGTCATATTGTGCGTGTTTACAATGATGCAGTTATAGTTGATGGTGCTGGGCCACCTTGCAGCCCTGCATTTGAAATGTACAGATTTAACCCCAAAACAGATGTAAGATTGATAAATATTGTCTGAAAATTTTAGTTAGGTGCTGCACTATTAGATCTAAGAGCAACTAATGATTCCATGGGCCATGACTTTATATTTGCTAAACTATCTTCATGTGAACACACATCTGTTTTAATATGTAATGATACCTGTGGTAGTATAAAATAGACAGCAGCCGAGGATCTCTCTTTTATGCCATATATACAAATAATCTTCCGTATGTATTAAAAAAAAAAAGGAAGGCAAATCCATGAATTTGGATGACTGCAAATATATGTATGTGTCTGCAGAAAATAGCCCCGATCTAATCAAACTGCTTCAGGAAGAATTGATACTAGTTTTAAGTGAGTTTGAGGAAACATGCTTAATTGAACATCTCAAAAACAAAGGTTTCAATATTTGGTTCCAGACTTGATCACATCCCTGCATCTCATTTGAAGTGGGACCCACTGAGCAAGATCATAGCGCTAAGAATGGGACATTTCCATAACTAGAGAGAATACCAATGTTTTCAATAGAAAATACACTAAACCAAGTAACACATTATTAGACTTTGCCTTGAGTCTGGTCTAATACTTCAAAACAAAATCTAATATTCTAAAAATCCAGCTTTCACAGAAATGAGTGGCTCATTTGGCTCTTCACTGCTAACTGAGAGACAGCACTGAAGGGATGCATGCAAGGCTTTCGCTTTTTCTTTTTCTTTTCTTTTTTTTTTTGGAACCTAGGAAGAATAGTCGTTACTGCAAGTAATAGTGATCCAATAAAGCAAAAAAATTTCTATCTGTCTATCTATCTATCTATCTATCTATCTATCTATCTATCTATCTATCTATCTATCTATCTATCTCTCACAACATATATATATATATATGTATATATATATATATATATATATATATATATATATATATATATATATATATATATATATATATATATATATATATATATATATATATATATATATATATATATATATATATATACATATGTATCTGTCAAATAACATGATAATGTACCATCCTGTCTTAATAGTATTCTATCATAAATCAGTGCCATATGGTATTATCACATTTTTAGCATCGTATCATACCATGATAACCTGTAAAGTTTCATTTCATAATCATAGTATTATAGAATATGTTTAAAATTAAAACAAAAAGTTTGGAACCATTATATCAGTCAATTATTTCTCTCCTTTAATAATACCAATTGGTATAATATATTATATTGCTGCTCCTAGCTGGTCACCCTTATAATAGGGTACAACTTTTAAGGGTTGTACTGTATATTTGTGGAATGAGCAACACACCTAAATGTTTTCTTATTGCCCCCAAAAAATCTGGCAATTGTCCCTGCAACAGGAATATGCTGTTCTGGTACGCAGAGTGGCAGCATTATTTGCTGTTTTATAAAATCACAGAGTACAGTATGGTATAAAAATGTACGATACTGTATGAAATGGTATTGTATGATACTGTGGGATGCAAATGAATATTACATGATAAGGTGCAATAATACGTGATACATTTGCCACATCCTTTATTAATACCAATTGGTTCTGTATTTTATATTGTTCGAAAGCCTGATTAGCCACCTTTACAATGTGGTAAAACTTGTAAGGATTGTGCATTCGTGGAATGAGCAACACAGCTAAACCCGAGGGTGGTGCCCCTCAAAATGTTTTAATTCCCCTATTCCACTGGAAGAAAACCTATGGCTCTTCAGTGAAGAAAGAGGGACTAACCAGTCTTCGTGGGGTGTTGTCTTTATAGGAAGGCCCGCTTCACCATCTGACTCTGACTTCACCAGTCTCACAGAACATGGTCCTAAGTTTGGAAATGGTAACTGGTGTAGACAACGGAGAAAACATTTTCTCTTGAGAAACCTAAAAAACATCAATGATAAATTTCAACAGAAAATTTCATTGGAATAAAATCTGTTTTTTGGAGTGCAGTAACAGTAAAGTGACAAAATTTGTATTCCCATGGGCATATGTTTTATTCCCTTTTTCCAGTTAAACAATTGATTTCATTCTGGAAACAAATATTACATTTTGTGTGTCTATAATTTGGTTTCATTGATCTTATTTAAGAACAAATCTTTTGTCTCTTTCCTAGTATGATACAAACCCTCTGTGTATCTGTCACTCACACAGTGCAGAGATGCCAAAGGTCAGAATCTGCTTGGAGTCAGCTCAGATATTTCCATGTTGGTATTACTGTGGTTAAGTGTGTGTGTGCGAGTGTCAAGTCACACAGGAGAAGGAAGCCAATCTCCGCTGTAATGAAAATGCAAATCGTCTCTCCCATGTCAACCTGCGCTGTCAGTCAGCATCCCTGCCTCCATTGCCTTTCAACCTCTAACAAAACAGTCCACAATCAACCCAGACATGCCGGGGACAAATCATCCCACCAAGCCATTTCCCTCATTCATTGCGGATAAATCAACCTCCCTTATTGTTATGTTCTCCGTCTCAAGTCTGTTCACTATTCCTCTATCGATTTCTGTCATCTGTCAATTTGTCTTTATCCCTCTTCTCAACAGTTTCCCTCCATAACATCCAGAGGAAGATTTTGTAATTGGTATAAAAAAAGTTTAAGGGGTTGAGAAACCATAAAGTGAACAGGTATCTGGAGGAAAATGGGCTGATTAACGATTAGTAATTAACTCCCGGCTCCGTTTTCAATTACAGTTCAGAGGTAATGGGTCGTTTTTTTGTTTGTGTTTTTGTGACCATCTCCAGACACCCAATTAGGCCATCTTTGCTTTGGAGACCAGGCAGGGTGAGAAAATATGCAAAACAAAGGGAGGCTTATTTCACTGCCTGGAGTAATTTCCTCCTTTTTTTGGTTCTTGCACTTGCAGATTCCTCCATAGCAAACTTGCAGATTATGGGTACTGAAGCAGACAAATAACCCTTGCTGGCAGCAGCGCCCTAGCCTGGCACAGTTTGTGATAAAACTTGTGTTGTAGCTTTTTGGGGAAAAAAAAGGCAGCACAGCTGCATTTCCAATTACAATACAGTTTTGTGTCTGCTCTGGGTGTTTCAACAGCAATTGGGACTGCCACCTGAGAACAGCAAAAAAAGGTTCCAAATGCATCACTGATGTAAAATGAACTGGAGTGTAAAATCAGTCAGCAGGATGTACAACGGTTTTGGCCCATGTTTTGTTATCTAGACCAGAGGTTTTCAAAGTGTGAGGTGGGCCTCCCCGGGGGGGTACAAGAGGGCTTCAGGGGAGCACAGAATGAGAAATCACACCAGCAAACAGAGCTCTGCTCTGCTAAATTCTGTATACATGTTGTAGATGTAAAATATTTGCTCCAAATATAATCTAAATATTTTTGAGGAAGCAGTTTATGGAGTAAACAGAAAAAAAAATTGAAGTGGTTTGACAGTCAATGCTATTTCAATTATTTTTTATACATTAGTCTTGGTAAAAACTCCATGGCCCAGTCTGTAATTTGCTGAAAGTTGCTTTCTATAATGACAATCAGCTTGGTTTCAAAGACCATTTTATTTTTGATTTAAGATGTTTTTATTTTTAATTCTGTTATTTTCTTTCTTGTTATTTTCCCAGCTAACCTCGGACAAGAGATGGGATTCAACCTGGACAAGTCGCCAGCCAATTGCAGGGCTGACATGTAGAGACTGAACACCACTACACTCACACCTAAGAGCAAATTAGTCACCAATTAATCTAAAGAGTATGTTTTTGGTCCATTGAAGGAAACAATAGGGCCTGAAAATAACCAAAGCATGCACAGGGAGAACATGCAAACTTCACACAGGATGATCCTGGTCAACATAAGGTGTGGAACCATTAATCTTCTTGCTATTATGCTCTTGCATTAACCTGTTGCGCCACCGCGCTGCCCTCTTAAAAGGTCCTGCAGACCAGGGAGTTGAACCAGCAACCTTTTTGCTTTGAGGCACAAACACTGTGCAGTGCATGAGGTAAGCCAGACAGACAGTAGATAAGTCGGAGATGCCTGCCGGGCCGTGCACCAGCACCCGACCTGTCTGTGGGAGGAGAGCGCATGCACAGGAAGAACAAACTCTACACAGAGAGGCTCTGACCAACTCAGGTGTCCAATCAGCAGCTTCCTTGCTGTGATGGACGAGCTGCTCCACTGTGCAGCACAAATTGTCTGTACAGCTCTGTTAAAAAAAAAAAAAAAAAAAAAAAACACACACAAAAAGAACAATTGGCAAATAAAGGTAATCCACCTTGTTCTTCATGGACAGTAAATCTGATTGCATACAGAGACAAAACAATAGTCTTGCATATGATGTAAGGTATTACACTGTGCACATTTTTCTAATGAAATAGCTGTCTTGACAAAACTGACGGGTGGACTGTCAGTGTCACTAAGATGTTTCTTATTATGACACTCTTGTGATGGTTTTCAAAAAGAGGACCCAATTGCAAAAAAAAAAAACTGAAATTCTTTATTGAACAAAAAGCAGGATTAAACAAAAACTCACTCCAAAAGTTATAATAAAGACAAGAGGGAACTTACAAAAAACACTAGAGAAGACGAAGGGCATGAGGACACTACATGGAAGAGTCACAAAAAAGTTAGTTGGACCAGACAGGGTACACGCAGGACAAACTGACAAAAGACAGCATACACACAGAGACTTTATACTCAGAGGGAGGAAGTCAAACACAGGTGAGACTGACGAGGCACAGGTAAGACTATCACACAGGTCGACACAGTCCGGGTAACGATGGTAAAGAAACACTGGCTACGTTTACATGCAGTCATTAACCCTTTCATAACCGGAATATTAGCAATAACCATGTTAACACTAATAACCCATTTGAATATGTTCTTATTCCGGTTTTAAAAAACCCCCAAATCATCCCTGGGTTATTCCTTTCCTAACCCGAATATTTGGTCATGTATACGCCTTTTGGGATATCCCCATCGAAAGGAACATGAATTTGTGTTCTGCGCATGTTCTTTTCGCAAGGAATCTTGGTCTTTTGAGTACAGGAAGTACTTGTAAAATGGCAAAGCTCCGGCTCAATTTCCTATTTCTTCTCGTTGTCGCCTTTCATTAATGAAGTAATTGGCAAAGAATAGTGTCGTGACATTCTCCATGCGTAGAGATGGTCTCCGTGCATCGCTGTTTTGATCGGGATACCATGTATACAGGAATAACCCTGTTTGCTCACGCATGTAAACGGGTTATTCTGAATATTTCAGAAACCGGAATATTGACCTTAACCCTGAAAATTGACTGCACGTAAACGTAGCCAGTGAGGATCAGGGAGGGAATGAAATGAACCATAAGGAACACAGGAAACAAGAAAAAATAAAAGTGAGGGATACATGCATCAAATTTAAAGGAACTGAGGCACAGACTGTATTTTCAGAATTTTTTATTCAGTGTAATTTGACTGGTGTAACGCATCCATATCTTACTTAAATGACAGGTGATCTTATAATTTCATGCAAATTTTTTCATAAATGATCCTGAAGGTTTGGAGATAACAGCAGATCAAGTAAATGCCTCATATGACAAAGCTCTACAATCTGTAAATGATCATTTTATTTTTGGGAGCAATTATCTTTATGTTTTCTTTACAAAATAAGAGAACAGATGAATAAATAACTTTAGTAAATTATAGTTTAATTAAGGGGATCTTTATGATACATGAGAATGTTGTGCTGTGATTATTTCTGTAATGGTTCTTCATGCTGTAATGATTTCTCCTCTCATTATGATCCATCGTCTCAGTCTCAGATTTGTGTAGCTTCATCCATCCAGATTTGTTTGGGTGATTTAATATGTGACAATCAAATATGCTGCAGATAATCCTGCTGCCTGTGCACTGACATTTACAAGCATAACTGATTCCTCAACCCTGACGCAACATAGGATTATCTTATCAAATCATTCACTGTCTGGTTGTTAAAAAATCAGTCTGTTAGAATCGAGGTTTTAGCTGTAAAGTTATCCTGTAGCCGTGAACGTTAGGTACAAGGGAAAATAAACAGACAAATGAGAAAGGGTACATGGTCCAGTTGATTTTAAACCATCTGATATTTATATTTTAATATTAAGGATAAGAAAACACAGTGATGCAAATGGAATATAAATATGACACAGAGATGTCTGCTAAGATCTAATGTCCTCTCTGTCAGCCATTGTGTATCATAGCATTATTATTATTAATTTCATTATTATTATTATAATCATTATTATTATAATTATTATTACTGTCATCACTTTTAGGTGATTTCGATTCGAACTGATATATGTATATATTGATATAAAGATAATAGATATAATAATACAAAGAAACAGTGATAAAATGAATCACAATAGGTGACAGTTAGAAGTACGGTTCTTCTCTTGTTTTAGGCTGCGCTTGAAATGGTTTTTATTTTAAATATAAATAAAGGATAAAGGGACTAAAGGAAGAATTAAAGAAAGTGACAGATCCATGGGCATATCATAAATCTGCCCTCATCATATTTGTCTCTGCTGAATGTAATTTATTAGAGGTAATCTCCTTGAGATGTGGCATTTAATTTTTAGAGGGTCCTTGTGTCTATATGGTTGTGAAGGTATTTATTATGGAGGTATAATCAATAAAAACCATGAAAAGATGGATCTTTCTATTTTAACTTTAATGACTATGATGAATATAAAGTAGAGAGGACTGATGTTAAATAACATAGCAGCATCTGGTTGAGCTGAAATTAAATTGAATTCAGTAGATTTAAATGTGAGACTTTAGAAAAGGAGTAAAATAAGAAATATGATAGCAAAAAACGTATGTACACCCATGTCATAAATCTGTCCTCATCATATTTGTCTTTATTGAATTGATTTTTTTTTTTTTTTTGCGGTTAGCCCCTTGAGATGTGGGATCTTGTTTTCGTGAAGGTGTGTCTCTCTATATGAAGATTTGAGTGTGTGAAACCACTCAAAGAAAGTCAATTCAGTGAAATTTGATTTGTGCCTCTGAACTGTTAATATAACGTAAGTCAAGCACATAAAGCTGATGCTGCCCTTATAGGTATTGGCTTTTGTTTTTGCCATTTTGACCTCTGACTGTTTGGCACATTGCATTGTAGGAAGCAGTCTGCAGGGTAGACTGATGTGCTGACATTTCTGTTTTTTGTTTTGCATATCTCACAACTGATCTAATATTTGACTGTATACCACATTTTGGTCTTTTAGTGTTTACCGCTAGCAGTAGTTTAGTACTGTTGATGATGGTAGGCAGCTTCGCCTAAGCAGCCTATGGCTGTTGAATCTTTAAACAGACAGAAAATTTTAATATTCAAAAGGCACCCATACTCTGTGGCTGATTCGTTTGCAACGTGGGTGGCATTGAGACTAAACGCTGATAAATGTCCCTCAAGTTTAATCTGTCATATCAGCATTTCTTTTCTTTTATTTATTTGTATTTATTGTATTTTTTTTGTTGTATTTTTTTTTTTCAGTATGACTAAAGTACACACTCCCAGATTAAAATGCTGCTCCATGCACACAATATCATCAGCAAACATAATTAGCAGCTGAATTATAAAAATGAGTCAGCTGAAGCTCCAAGTATACTTTCCTGTGCGTTCATATATATCCTGATATGAACAAAGAACACAATACAAAGGCATGTTTGCTGTTACTATTGTAATTTCAGATGCTGTCTGTCAACGTAAAAAGTAATTAAAAAATGTATGGATCAGCTCGTTGTTGCTCTCACCGTGTGAAGGTGAATGTAGTCATACAACAAAAATATCACTCATGTCAGAAATTCCATATACTCAAAAACAGCTGATCAAGCCTGATTTACTGTTGTGTCCTCTGTGCAACAAATGGCACAGTCAGTTGAATCTGTCTGACTTCAATGCCAGGTGAATGATGCAAAAATTGACGAAATTTGGGTCAGAATTACCTTGGGATCACATAATGTAGGCCTGGCTTAAAACAGCCATGACTAACCACCACATGCAAAGAAAAGTAAATAGTGCTTTTCATAGTTTCAATAGTTTCAATCAATCAATAGTTCTTTATGAGCACGAAATTAACATCATTCTTGTAATAACATAAGAGCTAAGATAAAATGAGTTGTGATCAGTTATGCTTCCCTCTGTCTCCATGCTGTTACTCTCTCTATCTTTTCCAGATTTGGTTGATCTGTGGAGTAGAGGAATGTTCTCCTTTTCTTGTTTAGTCATCCTTCCTCCAACAAAAATAAACACCTTGTTTGAGAAAAGCTTCTGATTATCGCTCCTTTTTTTCTCTTAAAAATTTTCTGAGTACATCATAACTAGCACATATACATGCAATCAAAATTAGCAAGGTCATTTAATTGGACCACAATAAAGAATTCTGTTTTATTCTGCTGTTAAACAATGACATTTAGGAACACAGCTGGATAAAAGTCACCAGTTGACACAGTTGTATGTCATTTTCAGTATGTCAAAAACAACAGTAAGAATTATGTTTCAGTGAATCTAATCCACATGTGTCACTGTAGAATGTTAAGTCTAAACTTTTCCAGCATATCGGGCGTCATTATATAGTAATATTAATCTGTCTATGAGGAATTCGATTTAGTACAATTTTTGTATGACAAATGTGTTACATTTAGTTTTGTCAGACTTCATGTAACAGAATGAGTGTTTCAATTTTACATCCACTCTCTTAAAAACATTCATATCCTGCCATATGAGTGTAATGTATTTAAAGGTCCATTCAAATTAAATTTTAAAGGCCCCATGTCCTGGTGTGTTTGATCATGTCTTGGGTATCTATTAAGCAAAGATTTGAATTAAATGCTTGGATTTGAAGGGGTGGGGAGGCTACAGGAGACTATGATAATGAGATGATTGGCTGCCCACACAATGTCTGTGGGAAGGCAGAGGAGGGGTTACAGGCACATGTAGGTGGAGGCTGTATAGCTATGACATGATAAACACTAGAAAGTAAAAAAAAAGAACATTTTAAAAAGCATTTCCTTTAAATTGGTATAGTGCATTTCTCCATGAATGGAAAGTTTAGTAAAAGCCGTCATGATCTTCTACTCCCCAAGCCCCTTTTAAAATCATAAAAAGCAAAGAAAATTGTTTTGCAGGTCATGGGACATTTAATGCAGTAAAACAATCCTCAGATTAAAAAAAATTAAATTACTGTTCTCAATCTATCAAAAAGAGAGTTTATTAAAAATCTAACCACACAATCATGGAGCATGACCAGAGGTTTATGTCTTCTTAGGAGATCATTAAATATCTGTTTTGGATTCCTCTTGCAGGAGCATATTGATGAGTTTTGGCTATTAAGCTTTATGACTACATCAGCCAAAAATACATTATGGATTAGCTGCTAGATCATAAACTAAGATCAATCAGCTACACTCATTTGGCATGGTGGTTGTGGCTTGAACAGGCTCTAATGTAAATTAGTCTAACTGATTAAAAGTAAAAAAGCAATTATTTATACATACCTTTTCCTGAAACGAACTTTGTAAAGGCGCTGAGGGTTTTCCTCATTTACAGAGAAAATCAGTGACCTTGGTGTGCAAGTCACATTTGAACATCTTACCTGAACATCACCACTGACAAGGTGGTACAACACCACCAGATGCATAGCATAAAATAGGAAAAGAAACACTCTGAACATCAGTGCTGTCTTCTTGTTTTATCAGTTTCTCTGCCTCTGATGTGCCTGTTGTGACTCCACAGAAACTGATGCTGGTTAGCTCAGCCTCAAGCAGGATACTGTTTCAAGGAGGACAGCTCATTAACAATAGTGACAAGTGCTGTGGAGGGGACTTAAACAACACAGTGGAGGCAGAATTGAACTAGTAAAGTCAGGGAGATGGTTATCCCAGGTCCTGTGACACTATGGACACAAATAGTTTAGGTCATATAGAATACTCTGATCTGATCCTGTATATTCCACATGCCATCCCTGACAAGTTGTGTGGTTTAAGGCAAATGTTTTAACACTTGATGTCCATCTAAACACATGTTCTGAATGGCTTTGTTGATGGGGGAAACTTTGAGTCTGTGCAAACCTGCTTCTTTCTTAAACAGCACATGTGTGAAGGTGTTAACCTGCACTGGGCTTGATCCTTCTTGTTAAAAAGAAGGAAAAATCAGACATTGAACTCAGTAACAGACATGAGAGATAAGAATTACACCTTTGCAAATGAACAGGGGAAGAAGGTATGCAAAACTTAACTAAAAATAAAAAAAGGTTCAAACACACAGATGTGCATCAGTTTTAGTTTAACTGGATCACACTCTGGAGTTTTTTTTTATTCACACACCAACAGTAAGACATAAAAGGCCTTTTGCACAAGCATATTGTCAGCTGCTGACACTGTCCATTTTGTTCATGAGTTTATACTAAGGCATAAAAACATTACTTGTGATTTGATTAAGTTCCTAAAAATGCACCATTTTTTTTTATCACTGTGTTAACTGCATAGTGTTTTGACATTTAAAGGGCACTGTGGCTAAGCTTCCATAGAAAAGCAAAGGCTGAATGCCTCTCACCTTAGTGTCTCCCTTCATTCACCACCTCTCCTTTTAAAGTCCATTTCACTTTGAAAAAAGGCTTGTAGCTCAGTCGACAAGTTAAAAGGAATCTGCACCCTCTGGTGACACAATTCTATTTTAATGCTTTTTTGGTGGAACACTGTGACATTTAGAAAATATGGCAACAATGAAATACAGACATGTACATTTTTGAAACAATTAAACTGGAAGGTGGGGGTGGAGGATAGAGAAAGGACAATGTATACAAATAGCAGACAATTCAGCTTAAAGGGGTAGTTTGGTTTTATGATGTGGGGTTGTGTGAGGTACATGGCATGAGCCTGAACGTGTGCCACAGTGTCACAGCTCAGTTCTCTCTCTCTTCAAAAATCTCAGGACAGATGCTTATGTGCATTGCTGTATATGGTGCCAAACTCTCCACGTAATAAAAGAATTGTGGGAGGAAACTAACCTTGGAGAGCAGATGGACCTGCTTGATTCATGATTTCTAATAGGAAATCATGTTTTTGCTATAACGCTATATATAGCAGCATTAGTTTGAATAACATTTGATTAATTCCCGTTCAAATAGTCTGCTACAGTTTAGCCATTGTCCCATTTAAGAAATATGTTGTTTTACAGCCCTAGTTGACACTGAGCAGAGATAAATGTGTCACAAATAAGAGCATATCTGCAATTCATTTCAGTAGGAAAGAAAA